>APFE031323501.1:105357-133654 GCA_000404065.3 Pinus taeda | reverse complement strand
TCATTTATTTATCTATTTATCTATTATTTTGTTTTGTTTTACTTTATTTTTTCAAGATCCATGTCGATCCTCGACTAACAATCCGACCCCATTATATGTCAATTTGATAGTTGATTTTAAAGTTTTCGTTATAATGGATCAAGTCTACCCCCACAGTGTGTTAATTTCATGGTTTATTTTTAAGATTTCATTGCAATAGGTCGAGATCTCCTACACTGCATGTCAATTTGATAGTTGATTTTTAAATTTGTGTTGCAATGTGTCAAGTTGTCTTAGGATAAGATTTTAAAATAGCTATAAGTAACATTTAAGAAATAAATTACTCTTGGTATAATGACTCTTTCATTTAGGTGTTCATTTTTAAAGTTTTTTTACTTGTATAATTTTTCCATAATGCAATGGTTGAAATATATTGAAAACTTAAGGTTCTTTGCAGTTGTGATGTTTGGTTTTAATTCCATGGTTGAAGAATTGTCAAAACTTTAAGGTTTTTCTAAGTCACGATATTTGATCTTTAATGCTATGTTTGAAAACAATTATAAGTATTTTATCTTTAACATCACGACTGAAAATTGTTGGAATTTTGAAGCTTTTCAAAGTCATGATATGTTAATGTCATGACTGAAAATTGTTGGAATTTTAAGGTTTTTAGGAGTCTTGATATTTTATCTTTAACGCCATTACTAAAAAATGTTGAAAATTTACCCTAGAAAAAAAAAATAAAAAAATAAAAAAATTTATTACAACATCAACACTTTTCGATTTTAAAGCATTTCTTTTTACTGTTATTTTAAAAAAATATTGAAAATTTACTCAGAAAAAAAGAAGTAGTGATGTAAAATCAACACTTTTCATTTTCAGGTTGTGTTTTCATGTTTTTTTGGGGGTTTTTTGGATAAAGTTCTCGTTTTTAGGTAATATTTTTCATTTGATCAATAACTTTGTTACATCAAGAGGAAATTGCTATCACAAAAAAGTTACTCACATAGCATTACCAATGATTTCCAGAAAATGTCATGAACCCATTAGAATAAAGGTTCCCTAAGGTTATTAGTCATCATGTCAAAAAACAGGTGATTAACTTTATAAAGTGGGATTTTCTAAATCTACAAAAATCCAAAGTTTAGCTTTTGCATGACTGCATGATTATATATTCTATAATCATGTCGATTCATAGAAACAACAAGCTTGCATTGAAATATTTGGTAAATTTCATGAAATCAGGACTATGGAGAGTACAGGTTGTGAATAGGAAGGTTAAGCGATCAATGAAATTTATGGAGGGGTAATTAGAGCCTCCAAGGCTCCATCATATTCATTCCAAAATGTAAAATACCAACCACCTCCATTCAATGAGCCAAGCTTAATGAAATCTTAAAAAAATCTATAAATACTAGTCTTGCATTACCAATTCAAAAAAGAGAAGAAATACATTGTCATGTGGCCGAATCTAGTTGGAGTTTGCTCATGTTTCCAAGCTTGATTGCATGAAAATTTTGAGCTTGCAACTATTCACCATTGAAAGTCTTGGAAATCTTGTTTGAAAGGGAGAGAGAGCTAGCAAAGGGAGAGAAAGACCTTCCTTGGGAGGATAGGAGAGGGTTCACCTTACTTAATCCATTCTCCTTAGAATATCTTTTATAGATCATTACCACTTCAACCAATTAACTATAAAATAACGTTGCTCCCCATTACTCTATGTGTTCATGGGGTTTGGTTTTTGTTTTTTTAATTCTCTCATGGTATAATCTATAAAGTTCTTGTTGTTATCTTACATTTCACACTAAACATTGACTTTAAAATTATGTAGGTTTCAACTCTTTCACAAGAAGAGGAATTTGGGACATCTATCCTACCAATTCCAAATAACACTAGCCAATGTACAATTGTAGCTCCAATATTGATATTGTGATTCCAAGGTGTGATGCCATCCAGGCCAAGCCATATGTAGCTATGCTTGGCATCTATATTATATTCTTAGTTGAGAATTTGATCAAGGATTGCAACCACCATTTATTGAAGCAATGGCACAAATGGGAGTAGGAGTAAAGTGAGTTAATGAAGGAAGTAAAAACAATGTAGTAGGCTACCTATGGACCAACCAAGAAATAGAGGCAAAACGTCATACCATTGAACCAGAAAGTAGTGTACATACCACCCCATATAAAATGAAAAATTAGTATGTCATATATACAAAAAGTAAATTACGATAAATGTAAAGAATTGTAGAATAAAATAAGATATTTTCTAAATTAGGAGGAATCTTTAAAATTGCATAATTAAATGGAATCTTTTCTAAATTAAGGGAAATGTAAAGAAACCATTGTAGAATAAAATGAGTCTTTTTGCATGTTTATTGATTGATGAAACTTTGTTAAATATAACACCTATTTTCCTTCCTCGAGTTGGGTCATTCTAGCTATTTTACTCCATCATCCAATAAGTTGTTCTCCGTATAGAGAAAGGCGGGTTGTTGTTAGTAAGAAGAAAGATTGCGCTTAGCATTCCTAATTTTTTATTCATTGATCGAAATGATGAAATGTACTCGATGTTATTACTTAGCATAACAACTAGTTACAACAACTTTTATTTATAGATATGTGCAATACAATTGGTATACCCCTCCCTCCAGTCACGTCATGCTAACTGTTTTACTCTTTTGTCTAGGAAGTTGTTCTTCTTACTCTTTCACAACCAGTGCTTCTTTACAGTTAGTCATGTAGAAAGATTGCACATAGTCCACTTATAATTTTTTGTTCATTGTTTAAACTAATCAAATTTACAAGATGTTCTTACTTAGCATAGCAACTAGTGACAACAATTTTCTTTTACAAATACATGCGACAGAAATGGTGATGGAGGTGCACCACAAATGTTGTAGGGTAATGGTGAAGCCACTACCACAATGCATTTCATACACTTGGTGAACTTGCTATCACTAAAAGTTGAACTTATTGCAAAGTGGAGATGTAGATAACAAATATCAATTTTGAAATATACTAATTTCAATTTTGTCATAGATTATACACATTGAAACATTTAATGTTTTAAATTAATGTTAACTATTTCTTTACTTTGTGATTAATATAGTAAAGATATATTTCATATCCTAAATTTCAAATCACTTTTATCTTAATATGATGCCAAATAAAACTTCAAACTTTATGTTAAATGAAAACAAAACAAAATTAAAACTTACTATTATATTTCAAAAAACAACAACATCATGAAGTTGCATACATAGATTACTAATCATCCATGTTGTAAAAGCAAGTGAATGCAAGTAAAGACATTGAGACTGAATGAGACCGGGAAAAGCAAGTGAATACGAGTAAGATAATATTTGGAGATTTCTGGAGATGTTTAATATCCATGTAATTTTTGTTTGCAACACGATTGAGACTTGTTAGGTATCAAATCTTATCGAACTACAACGGTTAGGTCCATCGGAGTAAGAGCTAATTTATTTCTTTCAATATAACCAGTTCTTTTGTATCATTTGTCAAAGGTAAGTGGAGATCCATTTTAACTTTATGGAAACATCTTAATTTTATATCATTGCTATTAAAGCTTCCATTGCAGAACATTTGATTTCATTCCAGAGTTGCTCAACAAACTTAGTTCATTATAAAATATGTTCTTCTCTTCCACTGCAGAACATTTTATTTCATTCCAAACTTGTTCAACAAGCTTAGTTCATTATAAAATATGTTCATTTAGGAGTCTCCACTACCTAAAAAGTACAACCTCATTTTGAGATTTCAAAAGTAATACTTTTGTTGATTGGAATCCTAAAGCGTGTCAGAGTCCATGATTTTTTGTTCAAAGACTAAAAGCTGAAAGTAGGTATAAATAATTTCGAAAAATGAAATTGGAACTTCGATGTGATGAGTTATAATTTTAATTAAGATCAGCATAAATCTGTTTTAATCACCGATTTAATAAAAGTCTAAAAGATTTTTTATTTTTTTTAAATTGTTTGAGAAGAAAATTTTAAATAAAGGGTTTACACTATTGAATGAGGTGACTTGGGATCCAATGAGCCTAGAAGGAACTCATTACTGATTATATGGAGTTCTTATTGATTATGAAATATTATAGTCAGATATATGTTTTCCATAATTCATGAGGTTATTTTTTATTAAAATATTGGGACGACAGGTATTTGTTTCACCAAATTCACCTAAGCCTTGTACTTCATTTAAACACTTACACATTTAAGATGGTCGACAAGAAAGAAACCTTATTTTTTGTGGAAATAATAAACCCCATACCTTACCAACCGGCCCATTATCAACGAGCTAAACTTGAATGATAGATTTTTTAATACCATGTGTGCTTGATGCGTAAACAAATTTCTTTATATTAATGTGAAAAGAATATGGCTCTCAATTAAACCACCGACTAATCCTCGAAACCCAGCCCCAAAACCTGAAAACACAAAACATGCCCTCTCAAACAAATTCAAATGTAATACATTGATTTTAAAGTCGTAGAGTTTAACACTAAAATACCTATATTTTTATTCTTAGGCACACGTTTTATAGTTTTGAAGCAATATCACAACAGATTCTAGGATTTACATGGATAGGTTCATAGATTTTTGAACATGAGGTTGGCTGATTAAAAAAGAATACCCCTTCAGAGATGGAGAGCCTTTTAGCCGGCTCCTTTATATATTTTTGGGAAAACGTTCATCTAGATAATATATAAAGCTGAATAAATTTAAAAAAGAGAGTGGATTTAGGAAAGCATTTATATTTTAGTTAATTACAAATGAAAACATTATATCTTGGCATTTATATTTTAGTTAATTACACATGAAAACATTATATTTGGGCATTTAAACTATAAAGGATTTTCTTTTAGATATAGGCCCTTTTATAACAACAATTACATTGTGCCCAAAAGCTTGCAATGCAGGTTGATGTGTTAGGATAGAGGAAAATAAGTAGATGGATTTTTTACTTTCCTCTAACCCATTAGGTGAAATTTCTTACTAGGTTGACAAGAATATCATCTAGTGGGTTAGGAGAAAGTAAGAACTCCATATAATCAGTAATGAGTTCCTTCTAGGCTCATTGGATCCCAAGTCACCTCATTCAATAGCTATACAATAGCTTTACACTAATAAAGCATGCATTAGATTACTCTCTAGCTTTAAAAAAGGTTATTGGACAAAGTAGTGACTTAAAAGGCCTTTTCTAAGCACTAAAAAATGCACCTCCATTACAAGCCCTTTTACCATTTAAAAGAAATAACACAATTAAAAGGTTAGTATAAAACTCCCTCTACACATGTGCAACAACCATTTTCTTTCTCTTCACGCTCCACATAGAGTGTCTTTACCTTCTTATTAGCCCTTGTCTCGCAAGGGACTATAGTATTCACCTAGCATCAAAGTGCATTTACTTTCTAAAATTTTGCAATTTTAACCAAAGTTTACTATAGCATTCACCTCAGGTCGAAGTGCATTGACTTTCTAATATTTTGCAATTTTAACCAAAATTTAAAAAAATGCATAATATTTTCCCGTGAACTCAAAAAAAAAAATCTAATTTTTGGGAAATGTTATTTCTAATTTTTGATTGGATAAGTGAGCTCTAATGGGACATTATTCCCCTTGTCGAGGGAATTTTATTTTTGGTATTTGTCAGTTCTTGACAAATAATTTTAAAATTGAAAAAAGACTAATTTTGTGAGTGGCTATTTCGTGGGTGAGTGCTCTAACAATGGTGTTGGCACTATTATGCTACCATTATGCCCAATGATATTACCATTAAGTGACACTAACATTATTATGCTATTACTATGCCTAATGATACTAGAACTAACGTGGTTGCAAGTCCTTTACATAGACGAGGGGGGTAAATAGAATGAATCGGTTAGGTCCCTATAATACTAGTGTATTCTCTCATTGTTATTAGTGTAGCCCCTTATTAATATTGTTGTACCCCATAGAATCCCACTATTGTTATTGATGTGACCTTACATTGTTATTGTTATGTTGGCTCTGATTATATTGTGACCCCTTAGGCTCCTATATATAAAAAGGAGGTTTTGTCATTTGAATCATCAAAGAATTGTTCATTTGTGTAATGTAAAGGAGGTTTCCCCTGTTGGACACCTAATCCTCAATGGGTTAGTGTGGAAGCCGAATGGACAAAAGGAATCCAAGAGACCTTGGGATGTGAAACCCAAGGGTCACAACAATGTACTATAAATGTATATCAGTTGTTAATAAAAATGTACTTGCATGTTTTATCTTCCATATGGTTCTTGCTCCCATGTGTGTTTAACATGGTATCAGAGTAGGCGTATTCCTGCCCTGCATAATTAATTTGAGCCATTTGGTTTATGGCCTTTCTGTGCAGTTTATTTCTGCCATGAACTTCATGAATATTTCTTCAGCGAAATTTTAGTTCCAACCTGTTAATACCGTTGTTGGTGTCTGCTTTCGATATAGAAGTGCCTCCATACTCCTGACACTGCCTATGTTGCTCCTCCATATAATTAGCTTCTCTTGACACTGCATGTGCTACCTCCTGAGAATTTTCTGCCTGAAATCCACCGCTGCTGACTGACATCTTTGACCCTTGTCTGTCATATTCCTTTTATACAGACCTGCGCCCTGTCTGCCATATTCCTTTTATACAGACCTGCGCCCTGTCTGCCATATTCACTTGAACAATGAAACGTTCCTCTGCCTGACACTGCCAGCGCTGTCCAAGCTATTCTGACATGTGATTGGAATAACGTGCCTATACTCTGCGTTGTGAGAGATGAATGAGAATAAATGATGAGGGGAGATCGATTATGGGAAGGTGAACCGACTTCGTTCGAAATTATTCGGAGACTTAGATGTTTGAATACACAGTTAAATACTGCCGCACTATTTGAATGTCGCCATATCTGCTGGTGCTTTCGTATCTGCTTGGTATCATAGACACTGCTCCTTTTTATGTAATCATCGCAGTATTATATATGGTCTTTTTATAGACACTGCTCTTAATCATAAACGCTGACGCTGTGGTATCATAGACGCTACTCTGTATCATAGACACTATGAAATGAATTTAAAAGCTGCTCCTTTTATGTAATGATCACAGCTATATGGTCTTTTATGAATTTAGATGCTGCTCCTTTTATGTAATCATCATAGCGTTGTTGGTATCAAAGCGATTCCTCTGTTCAACCATGCTGAGCGAAGACCAAGGTTTCTGATTCCTTGATGTAAATGTGTTCCCTGCGGTGGTTCAGCGTTTGTGCTCGCTCCATACAGGAGTTGATAAGTATCAGAGTGTTGTTCATGTCAAAGCATAGAACAGACCTGTAAAGGCGTTCTTTTCCAGCTTCGCTGATTCCATGATGTGTTGTTGATACGTGGAGATGTGCTATTCATGCATGGAGATGTGATGAGCGTGGCGCAGCGGAAGCGTGGAGATGTGTTTTAGAAGGGATCGTGGAGTCCTTGGTTGTCTGGTTAGTATACGTTCATTCAATCAAAGGAAATGCCAATGATTAATGATATAAGGCTTGAGATTATGGGTCATGAGCTGAAGGCTTGAGCTTATCGGTTGATCTCCGAATACGGGTATATATTAATGCTTCATGCTCGGTTAAAGCTCCTTCATACGTGTTCATCTCCTGTAATGGTCTCCATCTGGGTTATGGCTTGGTGAATGTGCTTGATTCTTGATCAATAGAGTTCAGTAAACTCATTTCAAAATATGTTGGAGATCATTCTTCATTTTGTGCTAGCACGTCTTGCTTATGGTAATTGTCTCTTTCTAAGTAGAGTCAAACCTTAAAGTTCTCAAAGAATGCTTACAGAAATCAATCATAACTCAAACCATGCATAGTTTTCTGTGCTACTCATTTTAAGAACTGGAAATGAAATTACGCTTAATGATGCATCTGTATGGTAGCATATTCGATATGTTGGATTAGAGCTCAACTTGACAGATCTGCCATTTTTGCTTTAACATTTCCTATTTCGGCTACCAATCACACCCATCCTTTCTGGTTACCAAACGCACATGTAACCTGTCATATATATTTCCATGCCAAATTACATTTACGCTGAAGTTTTATATGCTCATTATTAAGTGTCGATGGTTGATTCTCTGCATCCCTAGAATTTATGTGGACTCTTAAATGACTCCCGATATGGAATTTATGTGTTGAAGCAATAAGTTAAGTTGAACCTCGTGCGTTGCTGTCATTATGTTGGTATCATTGCTGTAGCTATTGAAGTCACTCAGACTTGCATTATTTGTTTTGCAAGAGGAAACTAACTTCCAGCTGACTTCAGTGAATGAGTGTGGAAGTCAAGTTTGCTTTCTCAAGCGCTCTACATAATTTTTCAAATATATATTTCTTCCATTAGGAAAGCCGAGTCACATAGAGCATCAGTGTGTGGGAGTTGCTACAACAGTGAAGAGGTTAGGTTTCTTGCTAGTGTTTACACCAACGAAAAAGGGTTGAACATAGCAAACAGAAAACTGTTTATTCTTGGCTCCATCTAACTGTCAAAGGCTGAGATATTTGAGGAGAAATTACACCAGATTTAATTGTGCTCTGAAATCTCAAGGTGTCAAGGGCGAGTTTGTGTTCCAAATATATTGTCTATGCCAAAATTTATTAAGGAGTCAAATTGGAGGCTGAAATACTCATTATATCCATAGGTGATCTGCATCTAGATTGTATTCCTTGTGTTGCATTTGCGAAGGGGACAAATCTAGGGGCCATTGCTAGTGGAGAATTTGAAACCAATGTTGCCATTACTTTGCAAACAAATGTTAAATTTGAAGAATTATTGAGTTTTGACCTTCCAAAAAGGGGCTTGAAAAATCACTGTGTTAAAGATACATTGTTGATCGTTTCAGAATTTTCCCGATTCTAACACTGGGTGAAGATACTTGATTCTTCTGAATCTTTAGTCCAGCTATGAGAAATCAGTTTGTAGGGTTCGATCTAGCTTCCTTGCAATTGATTGTATTTAGTATCTTGATGACACAAACCAGGCTCTACTAAGACTGTCGACAAATTTCATTTGCAAAGAAAGTCAAAGATTGACTCTCTTTTTCATAGTGTGAGTAGTTGGAATAATTTGAGAAGTACATTAAAGCAACGAGTCATTAGCTACATTGAAATTGGTATTCTGCTGTCTGCTACAGTGACTTGGTGATATTGGTATCCTGCTACTCATCTAATAGTTGCAATTATTTATCATTTTATAGATCAATTTGTAGCTGAAGATAACATCACTTCTCTGATTATATTGGTTTGAAATGGATAGAATAGATGATGTATTGAAACTACTGAATAATTTAATACTTTCCACTGTTGATGAGATGGTTAAGATCAACAAAACCTCTCTTTCCAATATTAAAATTTGTCTCCAAAATGCACATGAGAATATTGAGTTTTTGCAGCTTGAGACAAAGCTACAGCAGGAAGAATTACAGCAGTGGAGTCATCATTCTGAACCTGTTTCTGTTCAGAAGATTGAAATAGACTCCCATAAACAGAGAGACAATAATGTTACAGTTGGTTCAGATTTAATACCTAATAAAACAACAGTTGTACATGCAGATGCAGAAACTCAATCTGCACTTCCCAAGCCCATCATCAGACCTTGGGAATAGCGTGTCCACAACAAGCACAGAACTGGTCTTGGATATGACAAGGAATTGTCCTTTCATATTCCAGACTACTCAAAGCCCATTCAGTTTTAGAGTGCTGGATTCATTCATGACAGTTCACCTGCTCCTAACAGTTCATCTCCAGCTATTCCAGACTCTGCCCCTCTTCCTCAGCAACAACAACAACAACAATAGATTGGGAAATGCCAACACTGTGACCGAGTTGGCCATTTGAAAGATCACCGTTTTGATCTTCATCCATGTAAGAACTGTCATAAAACAAGTCATTCTTCAAACAGATGCTTCAGCAAAAAACACCCTATAAGAACAAATATTTATCTTGGATGGATTACTTATTGGCAATGGGCATCAACAACTAAGAAGATATTCCAAACACATGTCAGAACTTGTTCTAGAGTATTGAACAGTCTTGCAGTTGAGTTTTCTCCATCATCTCACCTTATATCTAACGGGGGGGGGGATGATGGTCATCTACAAGCTTCAAAGTCACATCAAGTGAGCCTAAGCCACAACCTGCCCCACTAGTTTCAGAGTTGTAGCCAGAGACAAACATGCCCGTGAACATGCCTTCAGTTGGCAATCTGGAACACTTCCTCTAGCAGAAGACTTCAACTTCTTGCCAGTTTCAAAAGAATTCCAGGAACAAAATTGAGAACACTTCCTCTAGCAGAAGACTCCAACTTCTTGCCAGTTTTGGAAGAGTTCTAGGAATTGCATTAAGCATTCTAGAGTTGTTGGTCATCATTAAACCATCATAGGTTGAGACTTCCCTTTTCAGGTTGAAGTTCTCCCTTTTATGCGGGGTGAGACCTCCCTTTCATGGTTGAAGATTTCCCTCTTCAAAACAATAGGAGCACTTCCTCTAGCAGAAGACTTTAGCTTCTTTCCAGTTTTGGAAGAGTTCTGGGAACTGCACTAAGCATTTTAGTGTTGGTGGTCATCCTTAAACCACCACCCTTTATACCAACATTTCAGAGAGCACATTCAGCCTAGTGCTGCCATGCATTTTTGCACATTTTGTATTAAAGCTCTCTTCTTGGACTCATACATAACCCTTCGGATTAAGGGGGGAATGTTGGACACCTAATCCTCAATGGGTTAGTGTGGAAGCCGAATCGAAAAAAGGAGTCCAAGAGACCTTGGGATGTGAAACCCAACGGTCACAACAATGTACTATAAATGTATATCAGTTGTTAATAAAAATGTACTTGCATGTTGTATATTTCATATTGTTCTTTCTCCCATGTGTGTTTAACATCCCCCTCAAAGAGGATGATTTTTAAGTCGCTGATCTATATTTTCTTCTATTTTGTGAGCTGGTTGCACAACATTTGGTATCAGAGCTTTGGATTCTAGGGTTTCACTGCTTTAAATAGGTCATTGTGGAATTTTAGTTATAACTGTTTTTTTCAAAGTTTTAGAAGCTAAAAATAAAACCCATTTGAGATGACATCTTGAAGAAATCCGTGTCCAAATTTCAGACCATTTCTACAAAATTTTCAGAGATATGAACCGAGGAAGTTAGGGTTTTTGTAGGCTCCCGAATTTCGTCCCAAACATGTGACATTGGGAAAATCATCATAATTTTCTCTTTGAGCATCGAATTCAAATTTTGTAAAAATATGCAGAAATAGAACAGACTTTAGTTTGTTGGGTATCATTTTTAGGGCTGAAGGTCAAAACCATGACACGTGGCACTTCGTACAAGTTCGATCTATTGAACTAGTGTATAATTAGGCCATTGTGGGAGGTTGTGCCTAACTATTTCTTGGAAAATCCAATCTTGACGAGACTTGTGGGGTTGGAAAGAAGACTTAGAAGTCTAGGAAAGAATGAAAGTTCAGACCTTGGAGATCCGAAATTTCAAAGATACATCAAATTCAAAATTGAGCTCCTACAAAGAAAAACAAAAAAAATAAAAAGTCTGTAGTCTTTTTTAAAAGTTGCATAAGTTTTGTTTGAAAATTAGTTTGAAGTGATTCAAAGGGAATAGTGAAGCATAATTATCATTAATTGATTCCCCAAAGAAATAAAATGGAAACACCTAGTAAGCAACCTGAAATATCTTCTATGACTCATGAAGAAGAGGGAGAAATGCAATGTGATATATCAAAATTACGAGACCATGTGCAACACATTTCACTCTCACAAAAAGTAACAAATGCTAAGATGGATTGTTTGAAGAATGACATGGAAGCTCAGATGAATGGTTTGAAGAATGACATGGAAGCTAATATTTATGGTTTGAAGAATGACATCAATGAATCAAAAGGAAACATTGAAGATTTAAAGAAAGACATGGAAGGTTTGGAAAAGTTGCTACATGAAATGCTTCCTAATAGTGAAAAGGTAGTAGAGGAAACTCATGATGAGAACAAAAGAAATGTTAATCATGATTTCATAGACTCTAATATTAGATTGAAGACCCACCATATTCGAAAGATTGATATGAGGAAGTTTGATGGAAAGGATCCTGTAACATGGATACTACAGATGGATCAATAGTTTGATCTCCATAATGTGCAAAACACACAAAAGGTACGCATTACAAATTTATATTTAGAACCCAATCAATTTTTATGGTATCGATGGGTTTGCTCTCGTAAACAAATTGTCACTTGGTCATTTTTTACGGATGAAATGATAGCACATTATGAGGATACAAAGAGAAACACCTTCTTTAGCCAATTGATGAATATCAAACAAAAGGGTTCACAGTGGAGCACATTGAGGACTTCCAAAAGTTGAATATAAGGGTAAATGATATTCCAGATAAGCACATGATTGGTGTATTCATAGGGACTCTAAAGGATAACATCCAACATGAGGTTTGCCTTTGGGAACCCAATTCATTGGAGAAGGCATTCAAGTTGGAAAGAAACATTGAAAGCAAAGTTATGGCAAGAAGGAAGCCTATTACTCATAGTTATAAATATGGAAGTGTGGTTTTTCCTAGCCTTCCACAACCTACAAGGTTGACACCACAACAATTGGAAGAAAAAAGAGCAAAGGGCTTTGTTATAGTTGTGATAACAATTACACTGAAGGTCATAAGTGTGTTGATAAGAAATTATTTTACATCGATTGTGAAGAGGAGGAAGAAAATGAATAAGAAATGTCAAAAGAAGAAGATATACACTAGGAACCAACCCCAGAGAATGAAGAAATGAACCTGACCATATCTTGTAATGCATTGGCAGGAATTACCACTCCTCAAACTCTCAAGGTAGAAGGACATATCAAGAAGAAAAAGGTAATAATGTTGATTGAATCGGGTAGTACCCATAATTTTATTCATTGTAATATAACCAAGGAATTAAGTTGCTTCATATATCCAGCACTAGAGTGTCAAGTGATGGTTGCAAATGAAGGAACCATAAATTACTCAAGAAAGTGCCATAATATCAAGCTATCCATGGGAGAATATGTATTGAATAGTCCAATGCTTTCCATTCCAATGGGTGGGGTTGATTTTGTACTAGGAGTCCAATGGTTACAATCTTTGGGTATGGTAGCTTTTAATTTTCAAGAACTTTTCTTGATTTTTTTTGGGGAAGGAAAGGAATTTGAATTAAGGGGTATCACTGGGAAACCAGGAAAGTTAATCAACTATAATAGCATGAAAAATCTTCTAAAGAAAGAAAAATGGGGCATAATTTGACAATTATGTTCACTTGAGGCTCAAACATCAAAATCATCTATTTCTCCAAACCTCCAAAAAGTCTTGGATAATCATTCCAAGGTATTTGAGACTCCTAAATGCCTCCCACCTATTTGTGATCATGATCATGTTGTTCATTTGATTCCAAGTAGTATTCCTCCAAACATCATGCCTTACAAATATCCCTATGCCGAAAAGAGTGAAATTGAACATATGGTTGCAGAAATGCTAGAGGCTGGTATAATTCAACCGAGTCAAAGTTCTTTCTCTGCTCCTGTGGTATTGGTGCAAGAGAAGGATGGATCATGGTGCATGTGTCTGGATTATAGGGAGATCAACAAGCTCACTATTAAAGATAAATTTCCCATTCCTGTCATTCATGAATTATTGGATGAATTACATGGAGCAATTTACTTCACCAAGTTGGATCTTCGTTCAGGATATCATCAAATAAGAATGAAGACTGGAGATGTTCCAAAAACAACATTTAGAACTCATGAGGGTCATTATGAATTTTTGGTCATGCCTTTTGGCCTTACCAATGCACCTTCTACATTTCAAGGTTTGATGAATTCCATTTTAAACCCTTCCTTAGAAAATTTGTGTTAGTATTTTTTGATGATATACTAATCTACAACAACTCTTGGAATGATCATGTTCAACATGTTGACAGGATGCTCAAGCTATTAGAGGAGAAACAATTATATGTAAAAACGTCCAAATGTTTCTTTGGAGTACAAGAGGTGGAATATCTAGGTCATATTGTATCTCATGAGGGTGTTAAGGTAGACTCTAACAAAATTAAATCCATTAAGGAATGGAAAATACCCACATCCATAAAGCATTTGCGAAGATTTCTTGGGTTGATAGGGTATTGTCGCAAGTTTGTTAAGAATTATGGGAGAATAATAGCACCTTTGACAACATTATTGAAGAAATATTCATTTTCTTGGACTCCAGAAGCAACTAAGGCCTTTGAGCATCTTAAAGAGGCAATGTGCCAAGCACCGGTCTTAGCTACGCCAGACTTCACAATTTTTTTTATTGTGGAATGTGATGCCTTAGGAAATGGAATTGGTGTTGTTTTAATGCAAGAAGGAAGATCCATTTCTTTTGAAAGTTGTCCAATCAAAGGAAAGTATTTACACAAACCTATTTATGAGAAGGAAATGTTGGCAATACTACATGCACTTAAGAAATGGCAACCTTACCTAATGGGAAGGCACTTCAAGGTAAAGACAGATCATGATAAGAACAAATATTATCTTAAGAAGAGTAGAAAAATGGGTCGCAAATATGTTGGGTTATGACGTTGAAATTATCTACAAAAAGGAGGCAAAATGTTGTTGCAGATGCACTCTCAAGAAAGGATGAGGATGTGGAAGCATGTTTTGTGCCATTTCTATTATCTAACCAGATTGGATAACTGAAGCAAGGGATGAATGGAAGAATGAAGAAGAAGTGTGGGCACTCATTCAAAAGTTGCAGCAAGATCCTAGTACATCTGAGACATTCAGTTGGAATAATGATTCATTATGGTACAATGATTGCTTGTACTTCTGTAATAATTCCCAACTCAAACAGTATGCAGTCATAGTAAGAGTTGAGCTCTTAGGGTACCAAAGAACGAAATTAGAAGTTCCTTTCAGGTATCTGAGAATTCTTTTTACAGCCAACAGATGGGATTTTTTAGGAGCTGATTGAAATCTTCCCACCATTCCTACTGCTTGCATAATGTCGGGTCTTGTAGCAGTTAAGTACATAAGGGCTCCAATTATTTACCTGTAATGAGTTGCATCTACTAGAGGGGAGTCATCATTTTTTCTCAATTTTCAATTTGTGGTCATAGGTGTGCTCATGGGTGCACAATCTTCCATTCCATATCTTTTAAGCATGTCTTTAAGATATTTGGCTTGAGATATAAATAGACCTGCCATGGTTTGAGATACTTGTAGTCCAAGGAAGTTAGATAACTCTCCTATCATCGACATCTCAAACTCTTTTAACATGTTTTGAGAAAATCCATGGCTCATCTCATCATTATTACTTGTGAAAATCATATCATCAACATAAACAAGTGTGACTAGTAACTTATCCTCATCCATCTTTATGCAGAGATTACTTCTTGCCACCCCCTTCTTGAAGCCTTGTTGTTGTAGATAGTGATCCAATCTTGAGTACCAAGCTCTAGGAGCTTGTTTCAACCCATATAATGCCTTTTTCAACTTACAAACAACGTCTTTTCCTTCTGTTAGATTAAACCCTTCTAGTTGCTCCATATAGACTTCTTCCTTGAGTTCCCTATTCAGAAATTTTGATTTTACGTCCATTTGATAGATTTTGAATCCTTTTTAGCAAGCAAAAGCCAAGAACATCCTGATAGCTTCCATAAGAGTTACTAGTGCAAATGTTTCTTCAAAGTCAATTCCTTCAACTTGTGAATAGCCTTTACAAACAA
The DNA here is from genome assembly GCA_000404065.3 of Pinus taeda. Taxonomy (NCBI): domain Eukaryota; kingdom Viridiplantae; phylum Streptophyta; class Pinopsida; order Pinales; family Pinaceae; genus Pinus; species Pinus taeda. The sequence goes on along the minus strand of APFE031323501.1, from coordinate 117,867 downwards.
GCTTTGCCTTGTTTCTGATGATTTGTCCATCTTCATTCATTTTGTTTTTGAAAACCCACTTGGATCCTATTATGTTTTTTCCTTTGGATGAGGTACCAGCTCCCATGTCTGATTCTTCTCAATTCTAGACATTTCTTCTTCCATGGCTTTTACCCAATGAGGATCCTTGCTTGAGTAAATGTTTCTGGTTTTATCATGGATAGAAGAGAAACATCATTTTTCCTTGGTGTACTTGTCATTCTTCTTCATGTCTACATCCATTCATCTACATTGCCAATAATCTGCTCTTCTCGGTGATATTTTTGGAGAAACTTCATCTTTGAAGAGGTTTGAGATAGTTGTTTTTCCTTGGGTTTTTCTTGATCTATTTCTTATTTTTTCAAGTTCTTCTCCTTCAATGAGAGGATCAACTTCATGTTCTTCAATTTCTTTTTCTAGAAGGTCTTTATCAATCTTTACATCAATGCTTTCCACTATTTTCCATAGTCAATTATTGTAGCACTTGTAGGCTTTGCTCCATGTAGAATATCCAAAAAAGATCCCTTCATCAACCTGAGAATCAAACTTTCCTAGTAAGCCATCATTGATTTTTATGAAGTACTTACTTCCAAAAATCTTGAAGTATTTTACTTAAGTAGGTCTTCCTTTCCTTAATTCATAGGGAGTCTTTTCATTATTTGGTCTTAGTTGAGTTTGATTCAAGGTATAGACATTTGTCCCGACTTCTTCTCTCGAGAATTTTGGTTGTAAGTCAGCTGCTATTAACATTGTTCTTGCCATTTCTTGAACTATTCTGTTTCTTCTTTCAACTACCCCATTTTGCTTGGGTGTTCTGGCAGTGGAGAGTTCTCTTTTAATTCCATGTATTTTATAGAATTAATCAAATTCTTTTGATGTGAATTCTCCCCCTCTATCTGTTCTGAGACACTTAATCTTTGAGTCCTTTTCATTTTTTACAAGAGCTTTAAGATTCTTAAAACACTCAAATGCTTCAGATTTATATTTTATAATATATATCCACATCATTCTAGTATAGTCATCAACAAATAAAGCAAAGCACCTTTCTCCTTGGAGTGTCGGAGTTCTAGTTGGTCCACATAAATCAACATGAATGATCTCCAAAGGCTTTGATGTAGAAAATTCCTTGGTCTTATGGCTGGTTCTGGTTTGCTTTCCATGTTGACATAGACCACATATTCCTTGATTTGGTTTGAATAACTTTGGGATGTCTCGTACTGATTTAATCTTGTTGATATTGATCAAGTTATCGAAGCTTGTATGTCCAAGTCGCCTGTGCCACAACCAACTTTCATCTGTTTGACTTAAGTAGCATTTATCTTCTTGAATCTTGTTCAGAATGTAGATGTTGTCTGGTGTTCTAATCCCTTTTGCCACAAGTTCCCCTGAGGAAGAGTTCCTTATTTCATAGTCTTTGGTGCTAAAGATAACATTATGTCCCTGATCATAGATTTGGCTAACACTCAGGAGGTTGTGTTTGAGCCCGTCTACTAGCAAAGCATTTTGAGCTTTTCCTTTTCCATTAATAAGAGTAACAGTTCCTTTTCCAACAATTTTAGCAGATCCACTTCCAAAGGATACCTTTCCTTCCTTTTTTTTCAATGAGACAAATTTCCTTCTGTCCCCTGTCATGTGTCTGGAGCACCCACTATCCACAAACCAATGATTTTCATTATTTTGAGCACAGAGAGCTAGGCCACATTTATCTGTGTTGGGATTCTCACTTCTTGCTTTTCCTCTCTTCAGTGGGCAATTTTGTTCATTGTGTCCATTATTATTACATAATGAGCAAATCAAATCAAATTTGGCCAAGGGATCAAAAGAATTGTAGGTCTTGATTTGTCCTTGCTCTTTGGGGCCATATGGTTTGTTTATTTGATCGTTCAGTTTTGGTGTGTCATTCTTACGAGCCATGCAATGTCTAGCTTGATGACCAAAATTTTTACAATTGGAACAATGCCCAAAAAGGATAGTTTTGTACCTGTTGTAATAGCCACGATTTGAATCAACATTCTTCCTTGGAGTTACTCCCACTTCATTCTTTGATTTTGAGATGGGCCTTTGATGAAATACTGTTTTGTATCTGTTGTAGCATCCATGATTCGAATCAACATTTTTCCTTGGAGTTACTCTCTCTTCATTCTTTGAATCTGGGATAAGCCTTTGATGAAATAATCTTTCTTCCTTTGGGTTGTTGGAAAGTACATCGGCATAGCTTTTTGCATTATTCTTAGTGCTTGATGATTCTTCTTTAAAACCTATTCCAAATTTATCATGTTGAGGTTTTTGATTATTTAGGATAGTATCAAGTATTTAAGAGCTTTTCCAACTCTTTTTAACTTGCTCCAATTCCTTCCTCAAAGATACTATTTTGGCTTCACGTTCTTTGTAAGCTTCTTCTTTTTCTTTTAGCTTATTTTCCAAGAGATCTTCCCTTCTTTTTGTTTCCTCGTTTTCTACCTTGAGAGAAATGATTTTATTCCATAATTTCTCATTTTCTTCAATGGAACTTATTAATAATTCATCTACATTTCCTTCTAGCCCTGAGTCATCATCATTTGTGAATGCCATGAATAATACTTCTTGGCTTCCAGCATGGTCATTTTCTTCATCTGATTCTTCATTACCTCCTTTGTGGTGAGGGAACTGGTTAGTTGATTTCTTTTTTATGACTACAAATTCATCTTCATCAGACTCATCTTGCTTAAAGAGGAAATTCTTCTTATTGAACCCTTTCTTTTTGTATACCATCCTGTTAGAATTTTCTTCATCATCACTATCATGCTTGTGAGGACATTTTGCAGCATAATGACCTATTTTTCCACAATTGAAACAAATAAAAGGGTATTTACCTTTTAGCTTAGATCCTTTCTTTAGCTTTCATACAAATTGTGCCAATTCGGATTCAACATCAGAGTCATCACTACTGACATTCCTTTCTTTCCCCTTTTTTGATTTTGAAGCCTTGAATGCTGCATCTTTGGAACTTGGGCAACCTTTTCTCATCTCATAGGCAGTGAGGATTCCATGGAGTTCATCCATCTTGAGAGTATCTAGATCCTTTATTTCTTCTATGGCGCTTATTTTGGAGTCAAATCTATCTGGGGAGATATTAAGACCTTTTGAACAATGGTACTTTCTTCAATGTTTTCATCCAATCCTTTAAGAGAGTTGACCACTTCAGCTACTCGAAGAAAGTATGATGCAATATCTTCTTCATCATCCATTTTCAGACTTTCATATTGTCTTCTATGAGTTTGAAGCTTTGCCTTCTTGACATTGGAGTCCCTGTCATATAAGCCAATTAGCTTATCCCATACTTCTTTGGTAGAGTTACAATTCATGACTTCTGTAAATTCAGAATCAGTGGTTCCACTAATGATGGAGTTTAAGGCTTTTTCATTTGCAACGTAGACTTTCCTCTCGTCATGATCTGTTGGAAGAGTGGAAGGAGATATGTACCCATTTAAGACCGAATGCCAAACTTTAGGTCCAAGGGACATTAAGTAGTAGGACATTCTCTTTTTCCAGAAACCAAAGTTTGTGCCATTGAATAGAGGAGGTCTTCCTGACAGTTCTTGATTTCTCGTCATGACTAAGAATCCTTCTTCAAGCTGTTAGGCTGATATGAAGAAGCCCACTCTGGTACCAATTGTTGGAAATACTAAGAGGGGGACGGGGGGTGAATCAGTATTTATTTTCAATTATTAATTTTATAAGTCAAGACATTCATATTTGGAACACATAAGTAGATAAAAGAAATAGATGCTTTTATTAATGTGGTCTTTGCAATAAATCAAATACAATATATATACATATATATGGTTTTAATCAGTTGCCAAGCACCAACTTGGACTCTTTGTGAGGCTCCAACCTCCAGAGCACCAATTATGTCTTGTCAAGGGACCAACCTTGAATTTAGGAGCACCAACGCCCAGGACACCAATCCTTTTAGTTCTGAGGCACCAACCTCAAGGGCTCCAACCCTCTATTGTAGGCAGTCTAGATCTGTTTGGTTGTAATTCTTTGCTCCCAACCCTGCTGGACCTGTGACTACTTCTATCTTCCTACTTCTTCCTCCTCTGCCAAAACTTCAGCTTCCTCTGTTTCTTATGGTTTTGCTAGTAACACTCATCATCCCTTGTTCTCTGTTTTATATTCATGACACCCCTGGCCTTTGGCTTCCTTTCTCCGCTGGCTCTTCGAATTCCTCAACGCTTGCTTGACCTTTCAGTTTCCTCTATGCTCACTCTTCGGCTTCCTCTGTCTCTTCAAATCCATAAATACATACAGGACACATTAATGTGGAAAAGAGGCCAAGAAATAATAATGTTGCATTATTAAAGAAATGACTATATTAGAGAAGCCCCCCTTTTTTTTTTTTCAGTATACAATAGTAATCCTGTAATCGCAATCGCAATGGTTCAAGCCCACTAAACTATCGGAAGCATTTATTTATGCGTTTGGCCTTTAAAAAACCCCGGGCAACACATTTATTTGAATACACAGGAATACACGGAAAAAACCCGACCGAACACTTAAGGCTAGAGTTCAAATGCATTACGCCCACATCTATAACTTTATCGCAATCGACACTTTATAGTGTGGCAAGGCTTTACAATATATGCGATATGTGATAGATGTGATAATATATTAACTTATATTGCAATGGTGTATTCGGGTCCGTGTTATTATCGCAATCGTAGTTTTAATGTGACAAGGGCTTTAAGCAATACGATACATAACTCTCGATATGACGGACACGATATTATTATAGATCGTTTTTAATGCCTCCATCGGGTCCAATCACATATATAATATACATATATAACTTATGATATGATATTTCCGATGAGGCGGACGCGATATGATATTAAGCGATTGTTGATACATCCGTCAGGTCCATAGCTTATTACATTTGGCGGTTTTCCCTTATTACCTCTCTTCAATACTTGCGATTACTGCGGATGCGATATTACAATAGATCATATTGTTATGGAACCATTGGGTCCGTAATACATTTCTTTAAGGATTTTCCATAGTTTATAATTGTTAACTCCTCTATTATGCGATATTCTTGGCATATGCGATACTTTCAATAGTTCTTCCTCTTTTCTCTTTCTTGGGCATATATTTCATGCGATATTCCTGATATGGCTCCTCTGCTAACATTGTTTATGCTCCTCCAATGACCTCTTCTTATGTTCCTTTGCTGATGCGATCCTCTTTCTAGTGGCTTTGCTCCTATTCTTCATAAGTCTTCTCTACTTCTCCTTGGCTTCATATTGATAGTAATGACAACCTAGATCAACATTTTTTCTGTTGGGACTATAAGAAAATCCAATCATGTAGTGTGAATTTTCTTCTTGGAATGGTCCTTGAAATGCTAACTAACTTCCCCTACTATTACTTCAAGAATTTTATCTGAAAACTGATTAGTTGCCACCGCTATTATTGGAGGTAGTGTTAATTCACGTTTGTTATGGGAATGGATTGAAATCGCTAAATTTTTTTGTTTACATAGTCTTCATATAAAACATATCCTCGATCCAAAATTAAAGCACTTTTGGATAGCTTGTATTTTGTTCCATTATACTCCCAATATATATGCTAGAATTTGATTGCCTGAAAAAAAGGATTTTGATTCTTCAAATCTACATTTCCAAGATTCCATATTAAATACCTCTAAATGAGCATTTCTAGCAATCTAATCTGTGATGCATTTAGACTCTCCCATAGTTTGAATATTTTTTGTGTTATAGATCATTTCTAGAGTCATGAGAGCCCAAACTGCAATCAACTCATCTTTAGTATTTATTCCATTACCAATGCCTATTCTAAAATGGACAAATCTATTAACATTCCATTTTATCATTCCCCTTCCACCATAACCATTCCCTTGCACTGCTCCATCAAAGAAGCCAATCAGAAGCTCCTGTTGGATGATGGGGAATTGGGCTATTTTTAGAGATTTTAGTCTCAGTTGTGGAATATATTCACTAAATAGGAAAATGATCTTGGTGGATTGAATGAATATATAGTTCCTTTCATTGTTGAATAATGCCTTATTCCTTAAGAGCTAAATTCCCCATGCTACAAAGATAGGGAGGGCTTGCAGGTGTTTGTATTTCTTGACCCAAAAAAATAGAAATTCTTTGGAGGTATAATTCAAGTTTTCTTTGATGCTCAAGATCTATAAGATTGTTTTCCAAACATTCTGGGCAGGAAGGTGGTTAATTAGTAAATGTAGAATCGATTCTTCTTCTTGTCTACATAAGGCGCATCCATTTGGACCCACAAAACCTATTTTTAGTAGGTTTCCCCAAGTCAATATCTTGTTGCGAAGGACCAACCAAACAAAACATTTAAATTTTATGGGTATAGGCCATTTCTATATTATCTTATTCCACCATCTTTCATTTGTTGTTATCTTAGTATTAGCTATTGTTTTGTAGGATCAGTAGGCTTTTATCTCCTTTAATAGAATTCCCAGCTCCAAATCAGAGAATCCCTGGAATTGATTAGCCTCACCCCATTGAGATTTAACTCTTTAATGAAAGAATTGCATTCTATAGCATGTGCCCCAGAAAAACCAATCTCAACTGCGAACAACCAATAATTGTTGGAGGCTTGGGATAGTGTTGCTTTCCTTATGTTGTGCAAATAGTATAGACCCTTTGAATATAACCATTGTCTTAATTCAGTGGACAAATTGTAAGCCCGTCCACCACTTATAAGTGGACCCTTGCCAAGGATGACTTGCTTTCCATCCCCCACTTTCCAAACTAGCCATTTGTAGAGGAAGAGGAAGACAACTATGAGTTTTTTCCATATTATGGAGCTTCTTTTCGTAGGTTTAAATGCATGTCCTCTAATCCAGTTCACTACCAAGATATTTCTTAAATATTTTTCTTTAGTAATTTGACTCCAAATTACCTCTCCAAATAGACTTCTCTGCATATTTTTTAAGGCTAAATATTTGGAAAACCAGATCATGTTTTCAAATCCCCAACCTCTTAGAATTTTTGGAATGGATAGAGAGTACCAGTTTGCAAGATGTCTTCCTTCTTTACTAGATTTTCCAGCCCATAGAAATTTGAAAATCAATTGTTTGATGGATGTGAGGACAACAGAGGGGATTTTAGCTAAGGACAACCAGTATACTGGAACGTTTTCTAGAACATATTTTTCCAAAATCATTCTTCCCCCAAGTGATAGCTAATTCTTACACCATAAATTAATTGCCTACTCCACTCTTCTTATCATCCATTTCCAATCCTCTTTTTTATAACTGTTTGGTTTAAGAAATAAGTTGAGATACTTGAAACCATTATCTAGTGAGACAGACAACAATGGCAAGAAAGAACGAATCTCTGAAGGAGTGCCTAGGTTGACCATTTATTGATGAAAGATGGATTTATTAATATTTATCTCCATTCTAGTGGCACTACAAATTTTTTCTATTATTATGTGGAAAGTCTCCCATTCTGCAACAATTCCTAAGACCATCAGAAGTATGTTGTCCACAAAGAGAAGATGGGCAATGAAATGATTTTTGGAAATTTTAATGCCCTTTATACTGTCATCTTGTTTTTCTTTCAGTAAAATGAAACTCAAACCTTCCATCATAATTAAAAACAAAAGTGGAAACAAAGGGAATCTTTGTCAAAGACCATGGGAGCCAATGAATTTGTTGGAAAGAGAGCCATTGATAAGAATGGGCAAGTTGGATGAGGATGCACAACTCATGATCCCATTTGTGACCTCCAAGCTTAACCCTATTTGAAGGAGAACAAGTCTAAGAAAATTTCACTTGACTTTATCAAAATATTTATTAATATCCATTTTAAGAACAAGAGCTCCCTACTTTTTTGATGTGATAGAATGGATGGCTTCTTGAGCAATGTCAATGGCATCATGAATCTAAATTTCAGCTAGGAAATCGAATTGATTCGGAGATAATTTTTCCACTAACAACCTTTTGACCTTGTTTGAGATTATCTTGGATATTAATTTATAAAACAGGTTGCACAAAGAAATGTGCCTGAAGTCCAAAAAGGTCTTGGGATTTGAAAATTTTGGAATCAATGCTATGTAGGTATCATTTATGTTTTCCAACACTTATCCTGATGTTCTAGTATCCTCTACCATCCTGCATAGATCCGATCTTATTATATCAAAAAAAGAGAGAAATAGTTCCATTGTCTAGCCATCTAGTCTTAGACTTTTGTCTTTAGAGAAAATTTTCATAACTCCTTCAATTTCCTCTAGGGAGATAGGGTTGCTGATCATATATGATATCTATCGAGTTAAGAAGCATAAATAATGTTTGATTAATTACAAATGTGAACTTATGTTTGAGGTTCTCTGGTCCTTTAAGGGTGAGGAGAAGTAGGAGGCTACAACTTTTAAATCCTTAGAGGAGGAGACTATTTTTCCATCTTCTACCTCAAACTCCCATATGTTATTTATGTTCTTCCTATGATTTGAATAGCTATGAAAAAATTTAGTATTGGCATCTCCATTTTTTATCCAAGTAGCCTTGCTTTTTAGTCTCGATGCTTCTTCCTCCATATTTAGGATCTAAGATTTCCTAGGTTCCAGAGTGCTCAATTCTTGGGCTATTTTTACTGAGAAAGATGAGGAGAAAATTTGAGAAAGGTGTTCATGTTTAGATTCTATTTCCGTGAGCTCTTTTTGTTTTTCTATTTTCCTTTTTCTCTCCGAGTCCACAACTAATTTCTTTAGCTCCATGAGATTTCTGACCAAGGTAGCCATTGTTGATGGAAAGTTTGAGACTGAGTTTTCCTTCCATATTTCCTTAACCAATAGTCTGAAAGACTCTTCTTCCAATCATGAATCTTGAATTTAAAGGGATATTTATTTTTGATAGTGTCAAAGTCCATCTCTAGAAAAATGGGCATGTGATCCGACAACTTACCTTGAGTTGTCCAAGATCAGAGCCTCCCTACTTTATCAGCCAACTGATCAGCCATTAAGAACACATCCAGTGTTTTATCTATCCCTTCTGCACTTGTGCTGCCATGTCTCTGGGTAGGGGTTAATGGGAAGGGAGCTATGTCTTTGAGTTTATGGTTCTACAACATAGATGAAAAGTAGGTGCTCAAAGGATCTGGTCTAGCTCTAAAACCCCAAGTCTCACATGCTGATGTAGTGAAGTTAAAGTATCATGTTATTATGAGGTCTTGATCGATGAGAATACCGTTGGCTTTAACCAAGTCTCATGTTTTGTCACTGTATGGTCCATAAAAATTGATTAATTTTATAAGACAAGGGCATCCTCTTAGTGATCCTTCTATAATAATACCCAATGAGGAGAAATCCTGAAGTGATGCAATTTTTGGGTCCCATATAGTGATTGGCCCTCCTAACAAGCCATTTGAGTCTAGTACACTTGAATACCATCCTGGACACAACTTTCAGAAGCACTATCTGGATTTTTCCCCAATACCATGGTTTCTTGAAGGCAGATTGATAAGTTTTTTAAGGGCGACAAATTTGGAGGGACCCAACCCCTCAGATGTTGAGCAACAAAATAATCATTATTTAGGATAGAGAACGAGCTTTTGTACTATAAGGGCCCTTGAAATAAGATCCAAATCCTCAGGAGGAGAGAGGTTGATTCCACCCTAAATAGGCTCAGGATGATTGCTTGCTCTTGCCATTGCTTTTTCGTTGTTCTTTTTCTTTTTGATAGTGATGTTTTTAAAAGAGTAGCTAGGGTATGTCTGTGAGTTATCAACTGTAGTAGTCCCTATGTATGTGGAAATAAGGGAAATCTTAAGTGCATCTTTATATGAGAGCACTGGTAAAAAGGTTACGGGGTGTCTAGGTTAGGAAGGGAGTTAGGCACACTAGAGTGCTTTGCTTTTGGATCGATAAACCATATTTGAAAAGGGAGGATGAATGGAATCCATTAGATTTTAGTGTTGGATTTTTATGCGACACTTGATGATTTGGCTTGTCAAGGTTGTCTGGATGTTTCAAGAGGTTTGCTTCTGAGTTTTGTGGAAAGGAAAGACTAATAGAATGAAAAAGAGAGTAGTTTGTTGGAGAATTAAGAGCATTCATTTCAGCAGACAAACGTTGAATGAGCTTTGAATGAGAGACTCTGGATCGAAGAGAGACTTACCAGCTTGATCCCTATCGCAAGAGTGATTGAATCCAAGACCAGCTCCATGAAATCGACCAAATGAGATGTATTCCACCACATTTTCAGCGTCCTTTGCAGTGTCAACCTTAGCATTGTCCTTTGATATAGATTATTTCTTATAGTTTTGAGAAGGGTCATCTCCTGGAAGGTTCTTTTCCCTTGAAAACTCTAGGCTCAGATTTTGGTTTGTCAACTTGTTGAAGCTAAATTTCTTTATCTCCTCCGCGACAAACTCCAACCTCTCTTTTTGAAACCCGCAAAATATTACGAAGAATCTATTGTTGGGCCAATTTTGTTAAAATATTTTTATAAATATTTTTTGTAATATTTAAAATATTTATTTTTTAAAATGTTTTTTAGATTAATCACATCATTATTATTTTATTAAACTTTAAAAACCATCTAATATAATTCATCTTCAACATAAAAATTTTAAATTATATTTAATATAAAAAATATTCATATTTATAAACCCTAGTATCCAGAAAATTAAACGTATAACTCAAAAAATCTACCAATTAAACCAACTCTCCATACTAAATAATAACATCGTACAAAATTTATAACTTATAAAATTTTCTCAATTTCCGAACCAAATTTCAAATAAAATCCTTAAAAAATATAACTCAAAAAATCTACCAATTAAACCAACTCTCCATACTAAATAATAGCATCATACAAAGTTTATCTTATAAAATTTTCTCAATTTCCGAACCAAATTTCAAATAAAATCCTTAAAATTAAATTTTTATATCGTTAAGCAATGAAATTTGAAATTTGAATTAGTTTGAAATTTGAATTAGTTTGAGATTTGAATTACAATTCATTTGTAACTATTTGAAGTAAACTAAATTAACATTTCATTAGAATATCTACAATTGTTCACCTTTCCCACAACATTCTGTCTTTTTGCCAACGTAAATATATGGTGTTTTGCTGGATCCCATTCCACCTGTCAAAAATAAAATCGGAAAAGACAGAAGGAAATTGTGAATATGCGTCAATTGAGGAAATCAAATCATGTCCTCACTCTACCATTGCGCCAAAGTTCACAAGGGTTAACGGGAAACAACCGGTGGGTGAGAATTAATGCGGTGTTCAGTCCATGGAATCTGACAGTCGTGCAACCCGTCATAGGTACCAACTCTAAATTGAGAAAGGGAAATTATGGACAAAACATTTGGGACAATGCATGACATGACGGGCTAAGCATGGGATTTTGATACTCATATAAGGAATCTCGACGCCTTACATTCGACACTGAACTTTCCAACTAATGCCTGCAGAGAGAGAGAGAGAGAGGGGGTAGCCCCATCACAATGGACGGTGGACGGCCATTGGTAATGTATCAGTTTTGCGTCCTTTTATGACTTTACAGAGCCTGCTGGCTCACTTCTGTCAGAAGAAAAAGCTTGGCATCGTATTAATGTTTGACAAGAAAATGTTATGTGATTTACTTCCCCGGAAAATTATATTTATGGTGGTCATTGTTATGAGATTTACCCCCACTTAAAATTATATTTATGGTGGTCATTGCAAGTAGTTTCTGTATCTTTTCTCCTCTTTAATAAAGTTAAAGATCATTCATGTCTGTAATCTTACAATTAAAATGTCATTTCGTGTCTGTATTTTAGACTTACAACATATTCATTTTTAGTCAATAATTGTTGGTGCATTTTACAATTAAATATGAGGGCAAAACAAGAACGATTTTGTTTAATGTGGAATTGACAAATTTAATTTTAATTATATATATATATATACACTTGTTTTAGTTATTTTTTAATAAAAACGATTATAAAATTTGAGTAGTTCTAATTTTTTGTTCTATTAGTTTTAATTAAAAGTGATAAAACATTATAATCCAATTCTTTTGATTGTTCATCTTATAACTTAGTATTAAATAGATGTGGTAAAAATGTTTTGTGTTTATTCTCAGCCACAAATGAAATATTTGGATGTTTATATAAAGTAAAATAATTTTATACCAGCTTTAAAGAGAAATAAAGTAATTAAAAGTAAAAAACAAAACTAATATTTTTGATTTGTGAAGATGAGAAAATTTTCAACAAAAAATTTAAATAAACTATTTGAATATCCATGTTAAGTAATTTTTTTCAATGTCAATTTCTTGTATAAAGCAGTATACCTAGTGAAAAGAGATTTGGTTCCTCTCAGTGCTTAGTAAATCAGGAGTTAATATGAATATGGGCTGACCACATTATATAAATTTCACATCTCTATATATAAAATTATTCTCATTTTTCATTTTATTAAAAGTTTGATTTAATCTCTATGTAATACCACAAAATATTTTT
>APFE031323501.1:14614-78509 GCA_000404065.3 Pinus taeda | reverse complement strand
GGGTAACACCATTAATTGTTTATTAAGCAAGGAAATTACTCCATGAGAAATGCTAGCTACAACTACAATACACTTCACAATACATCTCATTATATTGATTTTAATTCTTTATGTGATTCTATTTAAGCTTACAGGAACTTTCCAAAAAGAACGTTCTAGTATGCCTTCTTACAATTATTATTTTCCCAACAAGTGGTCGCACATTTATTTTGTTCCCCTTGGGTAATTCACTAGGTATCTCATATTGTTCTTCCTAGTACACTAAAAATATATGGCAACTAAATAGCTATAAAAATAAAAGATATAAATTAATAATAGATAACAAAAGAACGAACTCAATAATATAGAGAAAAAAATTCTTCCTTTTTTTGGGCCCAAGAAAAAGCTCAAATACTAATTATATGAAACTTTATAGATTTAAGATAAATCAGACTCTTAATATTGAGAATTAAACCCTTGTCTTCATAACTATCAAATATACTATAAACACAAAAGTGAATTTTAATTCCTTATATGATTCTATTTAAGCTTACAGGAACTTTCCAAAAAGAACGTTCTAGTATGCCTTCTTACAATTATTATTTTCCCAACAAGTGGCACAATTATTTTATTCCCCTTGGGTAATTCACTAGGTATCTCATATTGTTCTTCCTAGTACAGTAAAAGTATATGGGAACTAAATAGATATAAAAATAAAAGATATAAATTAATAATAGATAACAAAAGAACGAACTCAATAATGTAGTGAAAAAAATTCTTCCTTTTTTTGGGCCCAAGAAAAAGCTCAAATACTAATTGTATGAAACTTTATAGATTTAAGATAAATCAGACTCTTAATATTGAGAATTAAACCCTTGTCTTCATAACTATCAAATACACTATAAACACAAAAGTGAACACAAGAATTGTAGGATAACATCATCAATTATTCCTTAATAAAGGAAATCACACTACAAAAATTCTTGATAGAATTATAATATACCTCACAATACATCTCATTACATTGCTTCTACTTTTTTATATAGTTCTATATAATCTCATAGGGACCTTCATGTAGGTGGAACTTTCTAGTAACTTCTTTTTTACAATTATTATTTTCATACTATGTGATCACCAATCTATTATTATTGTTCCTCTTGGATACCTCTCTAGGTAATATGTATTATCCTCCCTAAGTACACTATTAATTAAGGCCTTAAACAATAATCTCAAGAGTTAAATATTCTAATTTGTTACTTAGGAGCATGTGAGGGTTTTGTGATGTTCTAAGAATGAATTTTGTGTGTGACTCTAAGATGGATTACTAAAATTAGAGAAACATGTAGTTACTTTGGCTCACATGTGGCAACACTAGGATGTATAGAAATCACAAGCATTAATAGATTATATTTCTGGAAAAAAAACATGGGGCTCATGGATTTAATATCTTAAACAGTATATAATGGTGGTGGTCATGTGTTGGGTTAAGTTTTATTTACAATTATTTGTTTGAATATTAAGCTTGGGGTTTGGGTCCTAGTTCTAAGAATGTGGTAGAAAAATATGCCCTCTTTTGAGGATTAAAGAAAATTGCTAGACTTGGAGCCTGAGAAGTGGTTATTATTGGAGACTCGACAAACATAATTCACTATTTATACTCAAGAACATTCCCTTCATATCTAAAGCTCAAGAAAATCTTCAAATGACTTCATTGTTTGCACCAAATGGTTCTGAGGAGGAAGTTCTTTCATGTTCTAAGAGGCAACAACACCAAGGCTGACATCATGGATAATTAAGGGGCAAGCTTGAGTAAGCAGGAACTAAATCGGATTGGTGAGAGAGGCTTTGAACCACTCCCTTAATCTCTTGTATTTATTTAATGTGGTGGTGCACAGGAAATATGAGGCATTCTTGCCCTTATGTATTTAGGAGGCTTGCAACCCCAATTTGTCGTGCCATGAAGGGAGTTATAAAAGAGTGCGAGAAGACATTTGGAAATCATGTGGAGTAGTGGGAGGTTGTGCTTCAAGGAGAAGGATGTTGGCCTCACCAGGGTTGAATTCATGAGATTGAATGATTTGGAGGCATGAGAGATGACAATGGAGGCATTAATTTCATGTTTGTAGGGAAGTGAAGTTGCCTTAGAGCAAGGAATTGGTCTTTATGTGATTAAGCTTGTGTATGTAGGCATGCTCATGTTTAATATCTATGCATACTATGTTGGGATGTCCCTTCGAAGCACTAGGTTACATATGAAGATGGAAGGCAATCAACTCACTATGGAGGATTCTATGATAATTGGAGTGTCTAGTGGGCTGATATTGTGGTCTCGCGCTCTGAGAGGCTTGGTGTTTCATTCAAATAAAAGGGGAAAAATAAGTGTGGATTGGTCTATAGTCAAGGTAAGAAATTTCACTAGATTTTGTATACTTGTTTCTAATGCTAAGGAGTGGTATTGGGGGGAACTTTGTTTCTATTTGATACAGAGACAGGTCATTGTTTTTCAATTTACTCTTTTGGATTGGGGAAGGTTGTTAGAGTAGAGTGAGTACTGGGAGAACTCTGTTTTGAGGTGTAATCTTGTTGTTGATAATTAATTTGGGTTCTATGTGGGTTAGGTCTCATTATTACGGATCCATAATGTTTTTTAGGGGTGTTGTTTGGGTTATTTATGTTTTGTTCTTTTCTGTGGCCCATGTGGTTCTTCATTTCTATATGTTAGAGTTATGGAGACTTTTCCTCTTCCTCCTATTGGATTTCTTGGATGGGAAAAAGTAGGAGTTTGGTAGTAGGGTGTAGTGCCTACGAGTATGATCGTGGGTGTGCTTTGCAAGCTATATTGGGTTGCTCTATTCCCACTTAATAGTTCACCTATGAATATTTTATTGGTGATTCTCACCTAGGAAATTGATTTTGGTATATGGTCTATTCTAATTGGACTTATAAAGTTTGTTTTATGTTTATTCCAAAGGTATTTTTTTTTTAGGCTTAGTCCAAGGAGTCCTATCTTGGTGATTTCTAAGTACCATGGGAAGTGATTGCTTGGATATTCAGGGGTGTTGGGACTTTTTAACCTCGGTTTCTTGCAATTGGGGACTTTATTTAGATTCTATATTTAGATTAGACTTTTACTTGGACTTGAACCTCTTTAAGTTATGATGTAGGGTGGGGAGGGAATAACTTGAGGAAAAAAACTTTTATTTGTGAAATAAGATGTCACAATGCTTATGGAGAATTTCCTCAGCACCCAACAGATGTTCCAAAGGTTGGAGGATGACTTGGATTTCCTCAGGTCACAACTGGAGGAATTGACTTAGCAGTTGAGGGAACTGACTCCCACTTTGAGTAGACATGAATCCACCATAAGATATGGCCTTCAATGTGGATGGACCTTAGGCTCATAAAACATCATCTGCAAGGAACTCCTGATGGTATTTATTATATTCATTATGTTGGAGGTGGTCAATATTGTTGTTTTTTTGGATCCAAGTAGGTATCTAAGAAATAATCGTGGGAGTCATGTAAAATGCTAACAGGCAAGTTACACAAATGAATAAATACCCATTTTTTGTAGTTGTGGTTAAATGGTGTATTATTTCCATATGGTAGCATTGTGTTATATTATGTTGATAATGATCTTATCAATCACCGATATAACTCTACAAGCATTTTTTGGATGATAATACCAACTTGAGTATATTCCAAGTCTAATTTTTATATTGTAAAATCATAAAAATAAAAATAAAAATAAATCACCCAATATTTAAAACTTAATATATAAATATCTTACAAAAAATATTAACATATATAATATAAATTTCATTGAAAACACTAACTCCAATATATTCCAAGTCTAATTTTCTTGATTGAAAAGTCATGAAACATAAGCTAGTGTTTAGTAGATTGATATGTATATAAATTTTAAGTGAAAGATTAATGTTATTGAAGATTATATGTATTTATAATTCTTATGATATTAGTATTGTAAATATTTCTGCACATAGAAACACCAATTGATTCGTGTGAAGACTCGAACATATAATCTGCATTAGGGTTTTCTTCTATCTACACTCCTTGTTGAGGTCCAATGGCTCTCCCATGGGGGAAGGAGGTAGCCCATCCTTTAGCAATATTGTTGTTGGAATTAACTCTAGACAAGGAAACCGCAGACCCACCACACTTACGTAATCAAAATGCAAATAGCAAGCCCCAGCCAACCTTAGAGAACAAGGTGAAATCGCTGAGAATGAGGGAAATCCAAGCAATCAATAGGGGAAAATAGAAGAAAAATCAAATTCCCATCTGTTGAAAACAAAAGAAGCCTTAACATATGAATTATATCAAAGAAAATAGGGGGGGAAATATGGTATATGAAAGATCAATCATTAATTTGCAAATTTGTGGGCATTTGGCCAACATAGAAATTTATCATAGTCTAGATCCAGAAAAAATTGTAGATTAAAGGTGACTTAGAATTGAAACTAGGCTCAAAGGGGTTTTTCATAGTTATTTTCAACAATGTTGAAGACATGAATAGGTTATTTTAGGGTGCATTGTATTTTCTAAACTCGGCAAGGATGTACATGAGATTTTGGGTTGAAAGATTTAACCTTAATAAGAAAAATTTTAACTCAACTCCTATTTGGCTATGTCCTTACTCGTTACCACAAGAATTTTAGGAGTTGGACATCCTAGAGGGCATAGGAATTCCATTGGCTCCTTCATGATGCTCTCAGAAACTACCAAACATGGATGATACACTTCCTACGTTGGAATCTACATCTGTCTGGACTTAACCAAAGCCATCTCATTCAGCATCAACATCAACTATCATGATGACATATGGGAGAAACCCATAGATTATGAACAAATCCCCTTTCGTTTATGGAAATTCCATGAATACAGTCACTTATTTAGAGAATTCCCCTAGAATCATGTCTAGAAAATAGCCCATGCTAATCAACAAGGAAATGAAGATGGATTCACCAAAGTACTAAATAGGAGAAAATCCACAAAAAGGGGAAATACAGAACCCTCCTCCTCTAGGGGAGAAAATAATAACAAATTATATGCTTTAAATATAGAAGAAGAAGCACTCCAAGATTAGGACCCAGACCTAGAGGGGACATAAAATCAAGAAATTGATCAGGAGACGATCAGGGGAGTAGAATAAGACAGAATTCAACATACGCAAGCAACACAGAAAAGCGTAGAGGATGACATAAATATGTTTGAAGATGAACATGACAAATCCAAGAATGATGAAGCATAAGAGACTGATTTAAGAAATCTAAATCTCCTGCAAATAACCCAATAAAGGAAAACAAAAGATCCTCTCAATATTCTAGAGGAGCAAGTGCAATTGATCATGAAATTCTACTTCAACCAACAAAGGAAAGTAGGAAAACAACACTTAGGTAACAACGCAAAACCAATTCATACTTCTTCCTTTGGAATTAAGAGAAACATAAGGCCCACTCCAAGAGTGGCAAAGAAGGAAAAAAATGGGACAAAAAAATCTACACAATAATTAATCAAGGAAATGAGGGAATATCCTTTCAATTCGAGGAAGGTTAGACCAATGGCAGAGACCCATCCCCCATCTCAATAACTTTATCGATGAAAATCACATCATGGAACATTAGGGCTCTTAATGGGAGTGTTATCACTCTAATAATTCTTTTGAAATAAAAAGAAAGAAAAACCAAAGGTAACCACAAACCACTTTTGGAGATCAGGACCTAGCCTTCCTGATGCTTAGAGACGACTCTCTCTTTGAAATTTAACTTATTTTTAGTTAAGATGTTTTTAGGCTAGTTATGATTGTTCAAGGAGTTTTTGATTTGTATTTGAGATTGGGTGGTGGGATCTACTTAGATAGATGGATAAAATGATGTCTTTTAGACCATTGGGCTATGGAGTCAAACAATTAGGAAGCAAAATTGGATTAACTCACTTAAAGGGAATGTTCCAAGGGCAAGATAGTAGAGTATTTTTTAGATCTTTGAGACAGAGGGGTGAAAGGGTTTCACTCGGGGTGAGAGAGCAGTTAAGGGTTCTCAGACCCAGATAATGAATGAGGAATGAAGGGGTAATCAAAATCAAAGGGCAAATAAGAATTCTTTAACTTGGATATTCATGAAATCAATCTAAACCAAAGAGAAATTAAGAATTATTTAATTTAAATATCAGAAGAAAACATTTTAATGCATAATTGTTAAGACAAAGTGTAATTAAACAAGTTTTGAAGTAGTATTCCAGTTATAACATTTAGATTGAGAAACACATTAAATATTATGAATAACTTTGAGAAAAATGACAATAACACATGAAAATAATTGTCTTAAATTCACTCAACACATGAATCCTTGGAAATGTCTCATCTTTATTTATCAATCCAGCTTGCTGGCTCAGTGAATGATACAATAAGCTTCTGGGTCTTCTGATCAAAAAGTCTATAGAAATGTCTAATAGAATCCACCCCTAATACTTCGAATTAGGAAGTATTTATACAAAAGGATTTACAAAAATATCTCAAACTATATTGGGAATTAATTTAGGATAAAGAAATGTCTTCATGCAAGAAGATATAGACAGCTATTGAACTGCTTCATGTTGTCCCTTTTATTTTGGTACTGTTGGCTTTGATCTTTTTCCTTTTAATCTACTTTGTTGTTTGATCTTTCACACTGGATGCTT
This sequence comes from Pinus taeda, assembly GCA_000404065.3. NCBI lineage: Eukaryota > Viridiplantae > Streptophyta > Pinopsida > Pinales > Pinaceae > Pinus > Pinus taeda. Next base: position 71,831 of record APFE031323501.1, on the reverse strand, counting down.
CATTTACCTTAGGCTTTCATCTGATATGCTTTGAATCTGCTACACTTTGACTCTGCTGATCTGTCAACATCCTTTTACCATGTTGTTTTACTTTTTTTGTACATTAACCTTTTTACTACATATTTCTATAGTAAATCAGTTAATTTCTCCCATGTTTCAGCATCAGGTAATTGGATTTTTAGCATCTTTCTATATATTTCATCTGCCTCTGTGTATTTGGAAAAAGTAGGCTTATTGATAAACAAGTGTTTTACCTCATGTTGGAGGTAAAACAAGTTTTCAAATGTTTGGTAGAGTACTTTTCCTGTTGGCAATGCCTTTATTGATGATGTATTTACCTGATCCTTTGCTACTTCTTTAATTTTATTGTTGTAATCCTCCTGTGTCATCAGCTTATCATTTATCACCAAGGGATTGGGTAATCCCTTTTCTCTCAAAAACTGGAATTTAGCCATAAATCTGTCAATGGCTAGCTACATATTCTGACACTTATCCTCCAAGTTCTGCATTGAGTTCCTCTTGGAGAGGACCTTTCTGGCCTCCAAAATTGTCTCTGTTTTGTCCTCTATTTCTAATTCCTAAAGCTCATACTTATTCTTGCTGTTAAGGAATTGGATAATTCTGGTAGCCTCTTCTAACATTTGTCCTAATTCTACTTTTACTTTCTGGATGGCCTCTATAGCCAGCTTTATCAAATCTATTTGCTCAAAAATTACCTGAATAGATGACCAAATATCATTGATAGAGTCAATGATATTGGCCCATAGTTGTTCCTTAGCCTGCCCAAGGGGTTCTTTCACTGTCAAGTCCTTTTCCGGGGCTTTCAATCTTTCACTCATCCTAGTATCCTTTTGCACTTCTTCTTTGTGCATGATTTTCGCAAGCTTATAATTAGTTTCCAAGCTTGTCACATTCTCTTTGAGCTTATAATTCTCTGTTGTCTGTATGGACAATTCTTTCATAGCTTTAACCAATTTTGCTACTTCATCACATGATGTACCTATTGATGATGTAGATGCTGTAGAAACCAATTCTGTTGTGGCCACTGGAGTTGTGGGAGCCAATGAGGCTGCGAATGTGGAAGGAACAATTGTGGTAACTAATGGGATGACATTCACCGAGGTAGTGCCAAGATCAGTTTGCTTTAATTGGATTAAGCTGTACAATTATGTTTTTGTCTTCCTCAATTAATCATTTAGTTTAAGGACTCAGTCCATCAACTCTTCATGCCTTGTTTGGCTTTCCAAGACTTCCTGTGTCTGGGGGTGATGTAGTTGAGGTATCTTTAACTGTTTCTTGAGTGCTGCAATGTCATCATTCTTCTTTTTGACTAATTGTTCAGTAGCCTTGATGTATTTTGGATCATGTCCTAATTCAATTATCAAGTCTTCTAAAGACTTGATTCTGGTGTCTTTGGCCTATGAGGAGGCCTTTTCCAACTGATACTGGGCCGAAATGTTATTCAATGAATTCTGCAACTGATGAGCATCCATGGTCTTTCCTATAAGGGTGGAGTAAATCATTTGTCCAGCCTGCTTATGAAATTCAATTTGGTCAATGGGATGAATATCCCTTGCCAATACTTCAAAGTCTATCTTCCTGAAATCTACTGATGTTCTTGGTTGTTGTACAATTGGCTTTATGAAGGACATTTGCATCTTTCCTTCCTTGATGTCAAAAGCTGACATCAACCTACTTTGATTAGGTGGTGTAAGATGGAAATACTATGCATAGGATTCGGCCTTCAGTTTCTCATTTCTCATTTTAATTTCCTTGAACTTGTCCTTAATGTCCCTATCTCTATCAGCACGCTTATTGAATGAGGAGACTTCTACACTGAGCTCCCTTTCTAAAATTTGAGTTTTTGATATAGATGGCTCCTATGTTTCTCCAAAAGGAGTTGTACCCTTGCTCATGTCTAACTCAGTATTAGTTATTTCTATTGAGCCTTCTGTGTCTTCCTGTACTGAAATGGGATTGAGCCTAGGCCTTTTGCTCTGGCTAGCTTCATACTGTACATTGGAAGTGTCCATACTTAAGCTGGAGGCTCCCTCTCTGTTCCTTTTGGGATTCTTTTCCTCATTCTGAGGAGTATGCAAAACAGTAGGGGCACTCATGGTTCCTTCTTGCTCTGGTACCTGTAGGAATGATCTTTCATCAAGTTGTCTCTCTAAATCAAACAAGGTATTTTCAACATCTACCTTTGTACTATCCCTGTCTATGAGAGTGTTTCCCAACCACTCAGATTGATTGGCATATCTCTGTATTTCTGGTATGGGGTGATGAATGTAAGGTCCCAATTTGACCTTTTGTCTTAGTTTGGTTATAAACCCTTGAGGGTCATAGCTCCACATGAAACTTTTCTTAAACTTCATTTGTTGCAGAATTTGATCTTCTTCCTCTCCTGCCTCTCTAGAATTGCAGATGAAAGGCCCTAACTGGTTCTTGATCTTGAACTGAGTCCTCTTCTTGGTTGAGACAAAGTTTATGTCATCAGAGTTCATTATCTGCCTCTAATATTCCAGAGAAAATAACCTCATGGGGAGGTATTTGGGCAGTTTGTATGGAGCAAGATGGCAACCATAGATTCTTATTTCGGTGTGATTTTGGTAAAGGTACTAATCTCCCACCTTACTTTGTTTGGACAATTGGAGCACTCTTTTGGTTTATTGGCTTATTCTGGGTGGAGGGCTTCCTGTCAGCATGGTCATAACTGGATGGACAAAAGAGTCAATGAAGTTTGTGTAGGTGTATGGTGATGAATACCTATGGAATGGGGTGTCCAAAATATAATAGACCTAGGTTGGCCTTTAGTAGCTAGCTTCTGGATGGTGAAGGGAAATCTATCTGACTATTAGTACAAAAAAATATCGTAAAGTACATATGAGTACTTGAATACTCTCTCATTGTGCATTTTGGTAAATTGTTGATGCATCCTTTCAACTATGAACTGGGCATATTTACACAAAATAGTAGGAGGCTTTCCTGGGGTGAAAATGGACATGAAGGCCAGGATGAGATCATCAAAAATTCATTTTTGGTATAGCCCAAAATACATGATATCAGGGTTACAATTTGCTTGCCCCTTTCCTAACCAATTGTAACCCTAGAATCAGGGCTTCATATTCGGCCATGTTATTGGTACATTTAATGTTCAATCTGAAAGCATGTCCCTCAACATGGTTATTTTCCATATTATGGATCCACACTCCTGCACCAGCACCTAACCTATTTACAAACCCATCAAAGTCTAGATGCCAAAGTGACTCATGGAATATTTTCTCACTATCAGTTGTTTTGTACTTAAGGTCTTTGGCTATGATTTCCTTTTTATCATTTTCTGCATTGTATAAGATGAAAGAGTCCATATCTGAATGCATGGAGTATATGAGAAATTTTTGTGGCTTTTGCTCACTACTGACCATGGACTTCATCAAGGTCTCCCTATATAATTTTCTTGGTTGGCCAAAAACAGATATGGTGGCATAAGACATATCCAACTACAAAGATCCCTACAGTTTTGCTCCCCATGAGCGAGATAGTAGCATTCCATATTTTGGTGGGATGTCTACAACTACAATGTCCATCAGAATGCTCTTTGCAGGGCACTGGACAAGAGTCACATATAAGTCTTTGATTAGACCAAGGCATTAACCTGGCTAGAGTCAAAAGAAAATAAATCCTTATAAGGCCTGGTAATGTCTAGGTTCAGTCTTTCCATTATTGCCTTTGGCATGAGATTGTGGGATGCTCCTGAGTCCAACATAGCATTATGAAAAATTTTATCATGAATGTTTAGGCTGATGTAAAAAGGAGGAAATCCCCCTTGCTGGTGAATTCCATTGGCCTCAGGGCCAAACAACAGTTTAGGCTGGTCATCATTCAAATTAACAGAATCCTCTCCCTCTCCTATGTTCAAAGTTTCAGTTATCTGTGACTTATAAGATTCATTCTTTACCAGTTCGATCAAAGGAACTAATATCTTTAATTTAGCTATTTCATTTTTAATGTTGAAAGGGAGCTAAGGTTTGTTTGTTTGATTCAAATCTTCCTTAATGTGTGCATTTTGAGTATCTTTATTCTGTTTCTCAGTGGTAGGCATTTCAGTTTGTGTTTCTACTGTCTTGCCTTGATTTATTTTATTTTGATTGTTTTCAATGATTGGCTCTATTTGGGTTTCAGTGGAGGTTATATCTACAATCCTAGGGGTTGAAGTTTCAGTTGTTCCCCTAGGGAGAATTTGTAATACTTTGTTAACTGGAGCTTCTTTTATTATCTTAGTCTAGGTTTGGATGGATCTTTTAATGGGAGTTTCATTATTCTTCTTACTTCTCAAGCTATATTGTTTATGTACCTCGTATATAGTTGGCTCATATCCCTGTTTAAAATCAAAAGATTCACCAAATTCTAACTATAACTGTTGAAGCATATATAACTCTTGTTCTTCTTGACTAAGAAAAACAGTGTCTTCCTCTGTGGTTTCTAGTAAGTTAATATGGGTATCATCCTCTGGTTCTTGGTTCTGTTAATCCTCAACATAGTTTTCTTGGAAGGGGGGCCTAATTTGTTGGTTTGGTGTAGCATTTTTTGCAATATTAGGGTTCTTCCTAAAATTTTGGTTTCTTATTTGGGGCTATTGTTGTTGATTCTCCTATTGACTTTTCCTCTCCATGTTATCTAACCTATCCATGATTCTTTATAAAATTTTAGCTAAAACATCTACTTTTCCATCTGAAGTTGAAATTTCTTCTTTAAATACAACTTTCTTTTCATTCCTCGTTCGCGCTTTCTTAGCTAACAGGTTGGCCTCTACACTGATAACATTAATCTGCATTTGTTCAAGTGTTTCAAGATTTCTTTCCCTTAGCTAGTATGACATGTCAACATCAAAACTATCAGGGAACTTAATTAATGCTAGGTCAGGTAGAGGCTTAATGTTGGCTGGAATTGCGTTATAGATATTATTAAACCTAGTGCAATAGTCCTGAACTGAGTTGTTAGGAGCTCTTTTAATATTGTCATATTCACAAAGTATTTTCAATGGGTTCTTATTTCTCTCCCATCTATCAATGAATAATCTTTGAAAGTTTGCTAAGTCTGCAATATTGTTGGCATGAAAGGCTTTGAACCATTTCTTGTCATCACTAGTTAAAGTTTGGGCAAACAATCTCATTTGCACATCTGCTTCATCTATTTCATGCAATTCAAAAAAGTCAGACATCTTGTTTACATGTTGTTGGGCAGCATAATGACCAGTAGCATCAAACAAGAAAATCTTACTTTGATAATCTGCAGGCATGGGATGGAGTTGGGCAGGTAAAACAAGAGCATATTTGTTTGCCATTGCTATGATTCTGGTTTGACTTGGGGGTGAAGTTGTAGTGGTTGAAGAAGGGCTTGAAACTAAGGGAAGTGAACTAGATGATGATGAAGATGATTGATTAATAAGTGGTCTAGGTGATTGGATTGTGGTGGTACAATTGATGAAGTTGTGGTAAAGGAAAGTGGATTTACAGAGAGTGAAGTTTGTGAAGAAACTCCAAGGGCAACAGTAGTAAGGGCAACTAGTTCTGTAGATTATTGAATGTAAGAATCACCTATATTAATTATCAATTTAGAGGCCCAAGCTTCTAATTTATCAAAAGTCTCAACGACTAATTTATCTAAATCTGAATGAATGACCCTTTTTGATTCAATGAGTTGAACAAACTCGGGATCTAAGACTGTTTCATGGATTGCATTCTCAAATTTACTTATGAATAATGAGAGGTCAAACGACAAGTCGAAAGGGATGTCCTCTAAAGTTGACAACTCCCCAAGGAGTGAATAAGATCTGACTAACCTGCTACTAGTGGCTTGAGTTTCTGTTGTTTTAGGTTGTCTTAAAATCCTCTCCGGGTCATCCACTATAGCTGTAGGGTTTGGATCTGGGTTGACCCTAGTATAGTGAATCTTTTTAGGAGCAAGAATTTTAAGTTTTTACATTTTTTTGTATAAAATTTTCTTAAAACTTACTTCAGGTAATGACCTTAAGGGGCTCAAGATTTAATTTAAGGTTTCCTTAAAGTTTTATGAGATTGAGGATCGAAATCCCCAGTATGGTGACTAGAAATGTTATCACTCTCATAATTATTTTGAAGTAAAAAGAAAGAAAAACCAAAGGTAACCACCAACCGCTTTTGGAGATCAAGACCTAGCCTTCCTGATGTTCAAAGAGGGCTCTCTCTTTAAAATTTAACTTTGTTTTAGTTAAGATATTTTTAGGCTAGTTATGATTGTTTAAGGGGTTTTTGATTTGTATTTGAGATTGGGTGGTGGGATCTTCTTAGAAAGATGGATAAAATGATGTATTTTAGACCATTGGGCTATGGAGTCAAATAATAAGGAAGAAAAACTGGATTAACTCACTTAAAGGGAATGTTCCAAGGGCAAGATAACAGATTTTTTTCCAGATCTTTGAGACAGAGTGGTGAAAGGGTTTCACTCAGGGTGAGAGAGCAGTTAAGGGTTCTCAAACTCGGATAATGAATGAGGAATGAAGGGGCAATCAAAATGAAAGGGCAATTAAGAATCCTTTAACCTAGATATTCATGAAATCAATCTAAACCAAAGAGAAATTAAGAATTCTTTAATTTAAATATCATAATAAAACATTTAAATGCATAACTATTAAGACAGAGTGTAACTAAACAATTTTTGAAGTAGTATTCCAGTTATAACATTTAGATTGAGAAACACATTAAATATTATGAATAACTTTGAGAAAAATGACAATAACACATGCAAATACTTGTCTGAAATTCGCTCAACACATGAATCCTTGGAAATGTATGATCTTTATTTATCAATCCAGCTTGCTGGCTTAGAAAATGATACAATAAGCTTTTGGGTCTTCTAAGCAAAAAGTCTATAGAAATGTATAATAGAATCCACCCCTAATACTTCGAATTATGAAGTATTTATACAAAAGGATTTACAAAAATATCTCAAATTGTATTGAGAATTAATTTAGGAGAAAGAAATATCTTCATCCAAGAAGATAGAGACAATTATTGAACTGCTTCATGCTGTCCCTTTTATTTTGGTACTATTGGCTTTGACCTTTTGCGTTTTAATCTGCTTTGTTGTTTGATCCTTCATGTTGGATGCTTCATTCACTTTAGGCTTTCATCTGATACACTTTGATTCTGATACACTTTGACTCTGCTACACTTTGACTCTGTTGATCTGTCAACATCCTTTTACCATGTTGTTTTACTTTTACTGTACATTAACCTTTTTACTGCATATTTCTATAGTAAATCAAATAATTCCTCCCATGTTTTAGCATGATGTGATAGGATTTCTAGCATATTTCTATATATTTCAACTGCCTCTGCGTATTTGGAAAAAGTAGGCTTATTGATAAACAAGTGTTTTACCTCATGCTGGAGGTAAAATAAGTATTCAAATGTTTGGTAGAGTATTTTTCTTGTTGGCAATGCCTTTATTGATGATGTATTTACCTCATCCTTTGCTACTTCTCTGATTTTCTTGTTGTAATCCTCTTGTGTCATCAGCTTATCATTTATCACCAAGGGATTGGGTAATCCCTTTTCTCTCAAAATCTGGAACTTAGCCATAAATTTGTCAATGGCTAACTGTATATTCTCACACTTATCCTCCAAGTTTTGCATTAATTTCCTCTTGGAGAGGACCTATTGACCTCCAAAATTGTCTCTGTTATGTCCTCTATTTCCAATTCCTGAAGCTCATACTTATTCTTGTTGTTAAGGAATTGGATAATTCAGGTAGCCACTTCTGGCATTTGTCCTAATTCTTCTTTTACTTTCTAGATGGCCTTTGTTGCCAGCTTTATCAAATCTGTGTGCTTGAAAATTACCTGAATAGATGGTCAAATATCATTGACAGAGTCAAAGATATTGTCCCGTAGTTGTTCCTTAGCTTGCCCAAGGGGTTCTTTCAGGGCTTTCAATCTTTCACTCATCTTGCACTTCTTCTTTGTGCATGATTTTGGCAAGCTTGTAATCAGTTTCCAAGTTTGTATCTTTCGCTTTGAGCTTATTCATCTCTGTTGTCTGTATGAACATTTCTTCCATAGCTTTAACCAATTTTGTTGCTTCATCACCTGATGTACTTTTTGCTGATGTAGATGTTGTAGAAACTAGTTGTGTTGTGGCCATTGGAGCTGTGGGAGCTAATGAGGCTGCCAATATGGAAGGAACATCTGTGGTAACTTTTGGGATGACATTCACCGAGGTAGTTCCAAGATCAGTTTGCTTTAATTGGATTAAGTTTTCCAATTCCTTTTCTATCTCCCTCGACTGATCATTTAGTTTAAGGACTAACTCCATCAACTCTTCATGCCTTGTTTAGCTTTCTAAGACTTCTTATGTCTCGAGGTGTTGTAGTTGAAGTATCTTTACCTGTTTCTTGAGTGTTGCAATGGCATCATTCTTCTTCATGATTAATTGTTTAGTAGCCTTGATGTCTTTGGGATCATGTCCTAATTCAATTATCAAGTCTTCTAAAGACTTGATTCTAGTGTCTTTGGCTTATGAGGAGGCCTTTTCCAACTGATATTGGGCTGAAATGTTATTCAGTTAATTTTGCAATTGATGAGCAGCCATGGCCTTTCCTGTAAGGCTGGAGTAAATCATTTCTCCAGCCTGCTTGTGAAATTCAATTTGGTCAATGGGATGAATATCCCTTGCCAATACTTCAAAGCCTATCTTCTTGAAATCTGCTGATGTTCTTGGTTGTTGCACAGTTGGCTTTATGAAGGAAATTTGCATCTTTCCTTCCTTGATGTCAAAAGCTAACATCAACCTACTTTGATTAGGCAGTGTAAGCTTGAAATATTATGCATAGGATTCCGCCTTCAATTTCTCATTTCTCATTTTAATTTCCTTGAACATGTCCTTAATGTCTCTATCTCTATCAACGGGCTTATTGAATGAGGAGACTTCTACACTGATTTTCCTTTCTAAAATTTGAGTTTTTGATGTAGATGGCTCCTGTGTTTCTCCAGATGGACCTGTGCCCTTGCTCATGTCTAACTCAGTATTAGTTATTTCTACTGAGCCTTCTGTGTCTTCCTATTCTGAAACAGGATTGATCCTAGGCTTTTTGCTCTAGTTAGCTTCATACTGTACATTGGAAGTGTCCATACTTGAGCTAGAGTCTCCCTCTTTGTTCCTTTTGGGATTCTTTTCCTCATTCCGAGGAGTCTGCAAAATAGTAAGGGTACTCATGGCTCCTTCTTGCTTTGGTACCTGCAGGAATGAGCTTTCATCAAGCTGTCTCTCTAAATCAAACAAGGTATTTTCAACATCTACATTTGTACTATCCCTGTCTATGAGAGTGTTTTCCAACCACTCAGATTGATTGGCATATCTCTCTATTTCTAGTATGGGGTGATGAATGTAAGGTCCCAATTTGACCTTTTGTCTTAGTTTTTTAATAAACCCTTGAGGGTCATACCTCCACATGAAACTGTTCTTAAGCTTCATTTGTTGCATAATTTGATCTGCTTCCTCTCCTGCCTCTCTAGAATTGCAAATGAAAGTGCCTAATTAGTTCTTGATCTTGAACTGAGTCCTTTTCTTGGCTGAGACAAAGTTGATATCATCAAAGTTCATTATCTTCTTATAATATTCTAGAGAAAATAACCTCATGGGGAGGTATTTGGGCAGTTTGTATGGGGCAAGTTGGCAACCATAGATTCTTATTTCAGTGTGATTTTGGTAAAGGTACCAATCTCCCACCTTACTTTGTTTGGACAACTGGAGCACTCTTTTGATTTCTTGGCTTATTCTGGGTGGAGGGCTTCCTGTTAGCATGGTCATAACTGGATGGACAAAAGAGTCAATGATGTCTGTGTAGGTGTATAGTGATGAATACCTGTGGAATAGTGGTGTCCAAAATATAACAGACCTGGGCTGGCCTTTAGTATCCAATTTATAGATGGTGAAGGGAAATTTGTATGACTGATAATAGAAAAACATGTGGTAAAGTATAGATGAGTACTTGAATACTCTCTCGTTGTGCATTCTGGTAAATTACTCATGCATCCTTTCAGCTATGAACTGGGCATAATTATACAAAATAGCAAGAGGCTTTCTTGGGGTGAAAATGGACATGAAGGCCAAGATGAGCCCATCAACAAATTCATCTGTGGTAAAGCCCAAAATACATAATATCATAGTTACAATTTGCTTTCCCCTTTCAGAGAAAATGGAAGAAACATATGGAGGGGCATTTGTAGGAATGTGTCGCTCTTCTACAATGAAAGTTTGGAATATTTGGGCCAATCTTGATGGACTCAATTTGGTGTACTAGTCTAACAAATCCCCAATGGAGAGTGGGGTCATGTTTGGACCTAGTTGGACTTGCAACATTTCATTGATTGAATCAGCTATAATAGTGAACAAGACTTTTTGGTCTGGCGACATTATAGCTCTCTGGCTTGGAATGTAACAGGCATGGCACATATGGACAATCTCAGGAAAGACATGTACTTGTGGAAACTGGTATTTGGGCAAATTGGAGTCCCAAAGGCCAATTTCATTAGTATGGTTTAGATATATGTCCTTACTCAAACAATGAATTTTGCGCAGGAGTGTATAGGCACTTGTGTCTTTGATTTGAAAATCCTTGTCCGCCAGGGGAAGGTGGTCAAGGTCCAAATGGGGGGTTGTGACTGGTCTGACATCCATGGTGACTGGGGTAGCCATAGTTCAGTTCTTGTGGATTTGAATTTGACTTACATAGGTTTATATCAGAGGTTTTAAGGTAGTTTGGAAGCTTTCAGAAGTGTTTGGGTATTCTAATCAGGCTCACACTTTTAATTTTAAAGTAATTTCAATTAATTTTACTTAATTAAAACACTTTAAAGACTGAACGTTTTAAAATTTGAAGGGTGTCTGGTAATTTCTCTTCAAATACCTGGAATTTGGGTGAATTAACTTCAAATTGGTTTTCTCAGCAACTGCAGAAGGTTGAATGGGCTCTCGTACGAATTGAGAGCTTGATTTGGGTCTCTGCAACTTCTTCAGGGGTAAAATTGAGGTTAATTTGGTGATTTGATCGTTTGAAGGTGTCGCAATGGCTTGCAGAGGTTTTACACATAAATTGATCGAAAAAGGGCCGAAGAGGGCTTCTCAGCCTTTTTATTGAACAACGGTCACTTTTTGGCAAGTAAATTACAAATGAATAGTGGGTGGTTTTTTGGGTTGGGCGGGGAGGTGGTTTCTCAAGCCATCGCACCGCTTTTTGGAGGAGGCAGTATTTTGGCGAGGTCACCCGATCTACTTTAACGCTCGACACATAACAGATGGGGGCCCGAACAATATCACTTTATCGGGCATGTAAAGGTCAGACATCGGGTGAACCCGATATGGCTTTAAACCTTTGGATTTGGGTGCTGATGATCGGACGACAGTGAGGTGACAGATTAGCACAGATGAAATGGGCAAAGGTTTCGAGGGTGTCGGGGCTTTAATCCATGGTGGTTTATGATTATTTACGAATTAAACATGGGATTAAATGATCAGATGGAGTTTAATGAAGGGATTATCTTAACTTTAGCGAGAATTGGTGAGTTAAGAGGGTTTTGTTGGGGGCATGGGATAAAAATATAGTTTATAGTTAAACTAAGGGCTAGGGTATTATATACAGGATTTATTTATATATGGGAAAATGTATATCAGGAGCTATATTATTAAGTTAAAAATTAATATGAATTGAAATGAGCGGAGTGAAAATGCCACTAAGTATAATGTAATATTTGTGCATTTCCTTCACATACACTTATACTTAGGATGAAATCTTCTTGTGGGTATTTTTTAATGAAATAGAATTTAACATGGGGTTTTTTTACTTTTCATAGGCAAATGGAGTTTAACCTTAGGAAAATGGGTTTTATTAGGGAAATGAAGGGAAGTGAAGGGAAATGAATTTTATGAAGGGAATTCTAAGACTTGATGTCCATAAGTCATTAGGCCGAGGGTCCAGTCCCACCAAAAGTCAGAGAAATGCTCTGAGCCTTTATGACTTGAAGGATTTTTAGTGCTAGAACATACTTGTGATTGGGGAAATTAGTAAGTATAGGGATAAAATGAATGAGGGGGAGTCAATTAAATAAACTTGTAAACCTTTGTTTTTGCTTTCTTAACTGCTCATGCACATTGAAACATATGTTTACGCATGATAAATGTTCTTTTGTCCAATCAATTTTATACTTCAACAACCTTTCTTCTACTTACCCATTACTTACCCTAACATTTTTTTTTTATTTTTTTTGGTGGGTTCACTTAAGCTAGCAAACCCTTTTGTTTACTTTTATTTTATAAATTAAACTATCTAATTATAACCTTATATATTCCATGGGCTCAAATTAAACTGATGAGCCCCTTTTATTTTCTCTACCTATCTAATGATCTACCAAGATTAAGCTGTTTGGTAAGATTTTATTCTCTAACTATAAACATAAAATTCTAAGCATGAAATAGTCAAGATTAAGCAGTTTGACTACCATGGGTTGTGGCATGTATGACAAGCTGCACACAACCATTATTTGGAGAAGAAGTAAAATAGTAAAATAGTAGTGGCATTTAGACTTGCCACTTTCATGATCTGTTTTTGTTTTTGGGGTTCATATATTTTCATTTTTTGATCTTTTCTTATTCTTTTTCCTTTGATATTTCTTTTGGGACATACCCTCTTTACCATTTTTAATTTTTCAATATGGAAAACATTTGCAAAAAGAAAATGTATGTACAATATTACAAGGCCTAACCTTAGCCAATTCAAAATTATGAATCCTATCACTATAGGACTCTAACAGTGGCTCCACATGGGGATGACATTTCTTAGTGAAATGTCAAGAACTCTAAAGATCAGTAGCTTTTGAATTGTGGTTGAAGTTACCTTACAAAGTGTCCTTCTGTGAATCTGCATTATTGATACTTATGATAGTAAATTTGTCAAAGCTTAGGGCCTTCTCTCAGGGCTTCAACTTGAAAGGATTACCATCCAATCCAATCTACACTCTACAACATTATGTACAATGATGCAAAATAAAGTGAACTATTGTAAGTCAGTGGAAAAGTAATGCTTCAGCATCCTACCACTAACAGGTCCTCCTGGTAGATCTGATCCATCTATGTTTCTAAAAAAAAAGGCATTGTTACCTCTATAGCCATAAATGACATAAGGCCCCTGCCATAGAAAATCAAATTTTCCATGTTTGCCTTTGTCTTCTCTCCTTGAATCCCACTTGAGGACTTTGTCTCCTATGTGAAAATCATCTTATTTAGTCTTTTTATCAAAGACTTTCTTAATCTTTTCCTAGATTATCTGTGATTTTACACATACTTCTTCTCTGATCTACTACAGGTGTATGGTCTGATTTATTCTTCTCTGAATATCATTTGGTTCCACCTGTAATTCCTGGAGGATATTCATGACTAGTAGTCCCAAGGATGATGTGAAAGTTGCATCCATCCCATAAACAAGATGATAGGGTGATGTTCCAATGGACTTCTTACTAGTAAGTCTATCTGCCCATAAGGCATTGACTAACTTCTTGTTCCATGTCTTTTTGTTCATCCTCCAGTAACTTTTTTATAATATTGACTAGAATTTTGTTGGATGACCCTACTACTCTATTACCTTGAGGGTAATAGGATGTGGAATGGCCAAGGGTGATGTGGTATTTGTTACAAAAATCTATCATTCTTTTGGATTTAAAGGCTACTGCATTATCAATAATGAGCTTCTTAGGACATCCAAATCTTGAAAGGATATTACTCTCTAGGAAGGTGATTATGCTAGTGTCTGTGGCTTGCCTAGAAGGTATGGCCTCTATCCATTTGGTAAAATAGTCTGTGGCTGTTACAATCCACTTATGTTGAGCTGAGGAGGCTGGGTGTATTTCTCTTATGAAGTCTAACCCCCATTGTTGAAATGGTATCTCAATGGAAATTGGTTTAAGAGGCAAGGGTAAAAGATTCCTTTTTCCCTCAAAAATCTAACATTTATGACAGGAGGTCACATGTTTTTTAAACTCTGAAAACAAAGTAGAACAGTAGAAACCAGCCCTCAGAATCTTGTCAGCAATACTCTTTCAGTACAAGTGTCCTCCACAATCCCTTGCATGAAACTCTTGCAAAATCTTGTTAGCTTCATCTTTTAATAAACATGTTAAGAGAATACCACTACTGTCTTTCCAAAACAGTGCATTATCTACAACACAATATCTCAATGACTTCATTTTTAAGAATATAACTTTCATTCTTGTCAATCTAGGAGGAGCTTGTAAGTTTAGTAATACAAATGTAATATCTGGATACCATGGTGAATCAGTAAAATGTTCATTGATCTGTGGAGTCGCCATCTCCTCCTGATCATCAAGAACACTAATGAAGTTGATATCAAGGCCTGACAGTTCAATTCAGCCATGAATTTGGCTAAAACTTGGCCTTTGATGAGCTTGGTGGGTTTTATCTCTATGTCATATTCCAATATTGTGGCAATCCATTTGCCACTTTTTCCTTCATGCCCATTTTGAGTCAAAATGTCCTTAACTATAGAATTTGGAACATAAGCAATAATGTGAGAGTACAAAATGTATACTCTGAAATCTTTGATAGCTTTGACTAAAGCTAAAGCCTGTTTTTCCATGATATTTTATTTGGGTGTGGCATGTCTTAAAGATTTACTAAAGAACACTATTGGTTGTTCATATCCTTGATTGTTCTTTTGTAGCAAGACAACTACAATGGTGTGTTCTGAAGCAAAAGAAAAAATAATAAAATCTTTGTTAAAGTCAGGGCTAATCAAGACTAGATTTTTGGCTAATGCTTCCTTGATGGCTTAAAAGGATTGTTTGGCCTCCAAGATCCATTTAATTGCTGAGTCCTTTCTTAGCATGTTATGTAATTCCCTAATTAATTCTGCTAGATTTGAGATGAATCTCCTAAGAAAATTAATCTTACCTAGAAACAATTATAGCTCTTTAATGTTTTGGGGATGGGAAATGGTCAAAATGGCTTCTATTCTAGCAGGGTCTATCCTAATCCCATCTTTAGATATGATGTGTCCTAACAAATTTCCCTCATCAAGACTAAAAAGTGTCTTTTTAGGATTTCAAGAAATCCCAAATTTCCTGCATTTGATAAATACTCTTCTGAGGTGGTCTAAGTGTTCATTGTTAGATTTAGAGAAAACTGTGATGTCATCCTAGTATACTACTAATCATGGATTTCCTTGGCAAAAGCTATATCCATAGCTCTTTGAAATGTAGCACCTGCATTCATTAATCCAAAGGGCATCTTCAAGTACATGAAGGTACCCCAAGGAGTAGTAAAGGCAATTTTGGCTTGGTCCTTAGGTTGGACTAATATCTGGTTATACCCAGAGAATCCATCTAACAGTGAAATCCTAGATGACCCCACTACCCTTTGCAATATATGGTCCATTTTTGGTAAGGGGTAGTTGTCTTTTGAAGAGACCTTATTTAAATTTCTAAAATCTACACAAAGTCTAATTTCACTTGTCTTTTTCCTAGCTATAACTAAGTTTGAAATCCAGTTTGAGTATCTAATGGGCGCTATTATTTGGGCATCAAACACTCTTTTAACCTCTTTCTCTATGGATGGCATAAGAATTGGGTTTATCCTCCTACGTTTCTATTTGAAAGGTTTATGATCTTCTTTTAGAGGTATTTTGTGTTGCATTACACTGGTGTCATAAGATTTTAAGTCTCCATAACTCTAGGCAAATACATCTTGAAATTCCTTAAACATATTTATATATTTGACCCTTTCCTCTGGGGGTAAGGCTTTAGATATCTTAATGAGTTTTGGATCATCTTCAGTCATCTTTTCTTCCTATATTTCTCTTCTATGTCAACTCTCAGAGGTTCCACCTTGGATTTCCTAGCTACATCATTAGAGTCAAATAAATCCTCTAAAGGCACTAATCCTTTAGGCAAAAAAGTTATTTTTCAAATTAAGAATCTCAGGATCATCATCCATTATTTCATCGATCTCTACATTTTCTAAACTATCTATTTCTAGTTTAGTAAATTTAGTTGGTTTATGTACATCAAAAATATTTACATCTAAGCTACGTTCTACATTACTGTCTATTGTACAGTCACTATCTATCTTACAGTTTCGAAATTCACCTTCATTGTTCATGAAATCATAGATTTGAGAGTCTTGGCAGAAAATCTACCAATACTTAAGGTTGTCTGGTATAACAAGCCTATGTTTGACTTCAACAGTGTATTGGTGGTTTGGTTGAAATGGAAATTTACAAGTACTAGCAAAGGTAGCCAAACTGTGGGCTTGCATGTTTTGTTTTCAACGAATGGCAGCAAAGTTTGATTCCAGGAGGTCCTTGGTCAAGTCTAAAACAATATCTCTATATCTACCAAGCCTAGGGTTTTTGACAGAATATTCACCACTGATCTGTTTGATGATCAGCTTTAAGTCTCCCATGACAGAAACTCTTTTGGCTCCCAATTTCCTAACCAATTGTAACCCTAGAATCAGGGATTCATATTCGGCCATGTTATTGATACATTTAAAGTTCAATCTGAAAGCATGTCCCTTGGCATGGTTATTTTCCATATGATGGATCCACACTCCTGCACCAATCCCTAACCTATTTACAGACCCATCAAAGTCTAGATGCCAAAGTGACTCATGGAATATGTTCTCACTATCAGTTGTTCTGTACTTAAGGTCTTTGGTTGTGTTTTTCTTTTTATGATTTTCTACATTGTATAAGATGAAAGAGTCCATATCTGAATGAATGGAGTACATGGGAAAGTTTTGTGGCTTTTCCTCACTACTGACCATGTACTTCATCAAGGTCTCCCTATATAATTTTCTTGGTTGGCCAAAAACGGATATGGTGGCATAAGACATATCCAACTACAAAGATACCTACAGTTTTGTTCCCCATTAGCGAGATAGTAGCATTCCATATTTTAGTGGGATGTCTACAACTACAATGTCCATCAGAATGCTCTTTACAAGGCACTGGACAAGAGTCACACATAAGCCTTTGATTAGACCAAGGCATTTAACTTGGTTCGAGTCAAAACAAAATAAATCCTTATAAGGCCTGGTAATGTCTAGGTTTAGTATTTCCATTATTGCCTTTAGCATGATATTGTGGGATGCTCCTGAGTCCAACATAGTGTTATGCTAAATTTTATCATGAATGTTTAGGCTAATGTAAAAAGGAGGAACTCCCCCTTGCTGATGAATTCCATTGGCCTCAAGGCCAAACAACAGTTCAAGTTGGTCATCATTCAAATTAACAGAATCCTCTCCCTCTCCTATGTTCAAAGTTTTAGTTATCTGTGACCTATAAGATTCATTCTTTACTAGTTTTGTCAAAGGAACTGATATTTTTAATTTAGCTATTTCATTTTTAATGTTGAAAGGGCGCTGAGGTTTGTTTGTTTGATTCAAATCTTCCTTAATGTGTGCAGTTTGAGTATCTCTATTATGTTTCTCAATGGTAGGCATTTCAGTTTGTGTTTCTACTGTCTTGCCTTGATTTAATTTATTTTGATTTTTTTCAATGATTGGCTCTATTTGGGTTTCAGTGGAGGTTATATCTACAATCCTAGGGGTTGAAGTTTCAGTTGTTCCCCTAGGGAGAATTTGCAATACTTTGTTAACTAGAGCTTCTTTTATTATCTTAGTCTGGGTTTGGATGGATCTTTTAATGGGAGTTTCATTACTCTTCTTACTTCTCAAGCTATATTGTTTATGTACCTCATATATAGCTAACTCATATCCCTGTTTAAAATCAAAAGATTCACCAGATTCTAACTGCAACTGCTGAAGCATATATAACTCCTATTCTTCTTAAGTAAGAAAAAGAGTGTCTTCCTCTGTGGTTTCTAGTAAGTTAATATGGGTATCATCCTCTGTTCTTGGTTCTGTTAATCCTCAACATAGTTTTCTTAGAAGGGGGGCCTAACCTGTTGGTTTGGTGTAGCACTTTTTGCAGTATTAGGGTTCTTCCTAAAATTTGGGTTTCTTATTAGGGGTTGTTGTTGTTGATTCTCCCATTGATTTTCCCTCTCCATGTTATCTAACCTATCCATGATTCTTTATAAACTTTTAGCTAAAACATCTAATTTTCCATCTGAAGTTGAAGCTTCTTCTTTAAATACAACTTTCTTTTCATTCCTCATTCGTGCTTTCTTAGCTAACAGGTTGGCCTCTACACTGATAGCATTACTCTGCATTTGTTCAATTGTTTTAGGATTTCTCTCCCTTAGCTGGTATGACATGTCAACTTCAAAACCATTAGGGAACTTAATTAATGCTAGGTCAGGTAGAGGCTTAATGTTGGTTGGAATTGCATTATAGATGTTATTAAACCTAGTGCAATAGTCTTGAACTGACTCATTAGGAGCTCTTTTAATATTGTCATATTCAGAAAGTATTTGCAATGGGTTCTTATTTCTCTCCCATCTATCAATGAATAATCTTTGAAAATTTGCTAAGCCTGCAATATGGTTGGTAGGAAAGGCTTTGAACCATTTCTTGACATCACCAGTTAAAGTTTGTGCAAACAATCTCATTTGGACATCTGATTCATCTATTTCATGCAATTCAAAAAAATCAGACATCTTGTTTACATGTTGCTGGGCAGTCTAATGATTAGTAGCATCAAATAGGAAAATCTTACTCTCATAATCTGCAGGCATGAGATGGAGTTGGGTATTTAAAACAAGAGGAGCATATCTGTTTGCCATTGTTGTGATTCTAGTTTGACTTGGGGGTGAAGTTGTAGTGGTTGAAGAAGGGCTTGAAACTAAGGGAAGTGAACTAGATGATGATGAAGATGATTGATTAATAAGTGGTCTAGGTGATTGGATTGTGGTGGTATAATTGATGAAGTTGTGGTAAAGGAAGGTGGATTTACAGCGAGTGAAGTTTGTGAAGAAACTCCAAGGGCAACAGTAGTAAGGGAAGCTAGTTCTGTAGATTGTCGAATGTAAGAATCACCTATATTACTTATCAATTTAGAGGCCCAAGCTTCTAATTTATCAAAAGTCTCAATGAATAATTTATCTAAATCTGAATGAATGACCCTTTTTGATTCAATGAGTTGAACAAACTCGGGATCTAAGACTGTTTCGTGGACTGCATTCTCATATTTACTTTTGAATAATAAGAGGTCAAATGACAAGTACTCCGCTAGGAGTGAATTGGATCTAACTAACCTGCAACTACTAGCTTGAGTTTCTGTTGTTTTAGGTTGTCTTAAAATCCTCTCTGGGTCATCCAATATAGTTGCAGGGTTTGGATCTGGGTTGGCCCTAGTATAATGAATCTTTTTAGGATCCAGAATTTTATGTTTTTACATTGTTTTTATAAAATTTTCTGAAAACTTAATTTAGGTAATGACCTTAAGGGGCTCAATATTTAATTTAAGGTTTCCTTAAAGTTTTATGAGACTGAGGATCGAAATCCCCAGTATGGTCACCAGAAATGTTATCACTCTCATAATTCTTTTGAAGTAAAAAGAAAGAAAAACCAGAGGTAACCACAAACCACTTTTGGAGATCAAGACCTAGCCTTCCTGATGTTCAAAGAGGACTCTCTCTTTAAAATTTAACTTTGTTTTAGTTAAGATGTTTTTAGGCTAGTTATGATTGTTCAAGGGGTTTTTGATTTGTATTTGAGATTGGATGGTGGGATCTTCTTAGACAGATTGATAAAATGATGTCTTTTAGACCATTGGGTTATGGAGTCAAATAATAAGGAAGCAAAACTGGATTAACTCACTTAAAGGGAATGTTCTAAGGGCAAGATCACATAGTGTTTTTTAGATCTTTGAGACAGAGGGGTGAAAGGGTTTCACTCGGGGTGAGAGAGAAATTAAGGGTTCTTAGACACGGATAATGAATGAGGAATGAAAGGGGTAATCAAAATCAAAGGGAAATTAAGAATCATTTAACCTGGATATTCATGAAATCAATCTAAACCAAAGAGAAATTAAGAATTCTTTAATTTAAATATCAAAAGAAAACATTTAAATGCATAATTGTTAAGACATAGTGTAACTAAACAAGTTCTGAAGTAGTATTCCAGTTATAGCATTTATATTGAGAAACACATTAAAGATTATGAATAGCTTTGAGAAAAATGACAATAACACATGAAAATAATTGTCTAAAATTCGCTCAACACATGAATCCTTGGAAATGTAGGATCTTTATTTATCAATCCAGCTTGTTGACTCAGCAAATGATACAATAAGCTTCTAGGTCTTCTGATCAAAATGTTTATAGAAATGTCTAATAGAATCCACCCCTAATACTTCGAATTATGAAGTATTTATACAAAAGGATTTACAAAAATATCTCAAACTATATCGAGAATTAATTTAGGAGAAAGAAATATCTTCATGCAAGAAGATAGAGACGGCTATTGAACTGCTTCATGCTGTCCCTTTTATTTTGGTACTGTTGGCTTTGATCTTTTGCCTTTTAATCTGCTTTGTTGTTTGATCTTTCACACTGGATGCTTCATTTACTTTAGGCTTTCATCTGATACACTTTGACTCTGCTACACTTTGACTCTGTTGATCTGTCAACATCCTTTTACCATGTTGTTTTACTTTTACTATACATTAACCTTTTTACTGCATATTCCTATAGTAAATCAATTAATTTCTCCCATGTTTCAGCACTAGGTAATTGGATTTTTAGCATATTTTTATATATTTCATCTGCCTCTGTGTATTTGGAAAAAGTAGGCTTATTGATAAACAAGTGTTTTACCTCATGCTGGAGGTAAAATAAGCTTTCAAATGTTTGGTAGAGTACTTTTCCTATTGGCAATGCCTTTATTGATGACGTATTTACTTGATCTTTTGCTACTTCTCTGATTTTCTTGTTGTAATCCTCCTGTGTCATCAGCTTATCATTTATCACTAAGAGATTGGGTAATCCCTTTTCTCTCCAAATTTGGAACTTATCCATAAATCTCTCAATGGCTAGCTGCATATTCTGACACTTATCCTTTAAGTTTTGCATTAAGTTCCTCTTGGAGAGGACCTTTCTGACCTCCAAAATTGTCTCTATTATGTACTCTATTTACAATTCTTGAAGCTCATACTTATTCTTGCTGTTAAGGAATTGGATAATTTTGGTAGCCCCTTCTGGAATTTGTCCTAATTCTTCTTTTGCTTTCTGGATGGCTTTTGTAGCCAGCTTTATCAAATCTATTTGCTTGAAAATTACCTGAATAGATGGCCAAATATCATTGATGGAGTCAATGATATTGGCCATAGTTGTTCCTTAGCCTACCCAAGGGGTTCTTTCAAGGCTTTCAATCTTTCACTCATCCTGGTAGCCTTTTGCACTTCTTCTGTGTGCATGATTTTGACAAGCTTGTAGTCAATTTCCAAGTTTGTCACTTTCTCTTTGAGCTTTTTCATCTCTGTTTTCTGTATGGACATTTCTTCCATAGCTTTAACCAATTTTGTTGCTTCATCACCTGATGTACCTGTTTCTAATGTAGATGTTGTAGAAACAGATTGTGCTATGGCCATTGGAGCTATGGGAGCCAATGAGGCTGCCAATGTGGAAGGAACATCCGTGGTAACTACTGGGATGACATTCATCGAGGTAGTGCCAAGATCAGTTTTCTTTAATTGGATTAAGTTGTCCAATTCCTTTTCTATCTCAACTGATAATTTAGTTTAAGGACTAACTCCATCAACTCTTCATGCCTTGTTTGGCTTTCCAAGACTTCCTATGTCTAGGGGTGTTGTAGTTGAGGTATCTTTAACTGTTTCTTGAGTGCTGGAATGTCATCATTCTTCTTTTTGATTAATTTTTCAGTAGCCTTGATGTCTTTGGGATCATTTCCTAATTCAATTATCAAGTCTTCTAAAGACTTGATTCTGGTGTCTTTGGCTGATGAGGAGGCCTTTTCCAACTAATATTGGGTTGAAATGTTATTTAGTTAATTCTGCAACTGATGAGCAGCCATGGCCTTTCCTGTTAGCGTGGAGTAAATCATTTCTCCAGCCTACTTGTGAAATTCAATTTGGTCAATGGGATGAATATCCCTTGCCAATACCTTAGAGCCTATCTTCTTGAACTCTGTTGATGTTCATGGTTGTTGTACAATTGGCTTTATGAAGGACATTTGCATCTTTCCTTCCTTGATGTAAAAGCTGACATCAACCTACTTTGATTAGGCGGTGTAAGCTTGAAATACTATGCATAGGATTCCACATTCAGTTTCTCATTTCTCATTTTAATTTCCTTGAACCTGTCCTTAATGTCCCTATATCTATCAACGGGCTTATTGAATGAGGAGACTTCTACACTGAGTTGCTTTTCTAAAATTTGAGTTTTTGATGTAGATGGCTCTTGTGTTTCTCCAGATGGAGTTGTGCCCTTTCTCATGTCTAACTCAGTATTAGTTGTTTCTACTGAGCCTTCTATGTCTTCCTGCTCTAAAACAGAATTGAGCCTAGGCCTTTTTCTCTAGCTGGCTTCATACTGTACATTGAAAGTGTCCATACCTGAGCTAGAGGCTCCCCCTCTGTTCCTTTTGGGACTCTTTTCCTCATTCTGAGGAGTCTACAAAATTGTAGGGGTACTCATGGTTCCTTCTTGCTCTGGTACCTATAGGAATGAGCTTTCATCAAGCTGTCTCTCTAAATTGAACAAGGTATTTTCAACATCTACCTTTGTACTATCCCTGTCTATGAGAGTGTTTTCCAACCACTCAGATTGATTGGCATATCTCTCTATTTCTGGTATGGGGTGATGAATGTAAGGTCCCAATTTGACCTTTTGTCTTAGCTTTTTATAAACCTTTTAGGGTCATACCTACACATGAAACTGTTCTTAAACTTCATTTGTTGCATAATTTGATCTACTTCCTCTCTTGCCTCTCTAGAATTGCAAATGAAAGGGCCTAACTAGTTCTTGATCTTGAACTGCTCCTTTTCTTAGCTGAGACAAAGTCGATATCATCAGAGTTCATTATCTACTTATAATATTCCAGAGCAAATAACCTCATGGGGAGGTATTTGGGCAGTTTGTATGGGGCAAACTGGCAACCATAGATTCTCATTTCGGTGTGATTTTGGTAAAGGTACCAATCTCCCAACTTACTTTGTTTGGAAAACTAGAGCAGTCTTTTGATTTCTTGGCTTATTTTGGGTGGAGGGCTTCCTGTTAGCATGGTCATAACTGGATGGACAAAAGATTCAATGAATTTTGTGTAGGTGTATGGTGATGAATACCTGTGGAATAGTGGTGTCCAAAATATAGCAGACCTAGGTTGGCCTTTAGTATCCAACTTTTGGATGGTAAAGGGAAATTTGTCTGACTAATAATACAAAAACATGTGGTCAAGTATAGATGAGTACTTGAATACTCTCTCATTGTGCATTCTGGTAAATTTCTCATGCATCCTTTCAGCTATGAACTGGGCATAATTATACAAAATAGCAGGAGGCTTTCCTGGGGGTGAAAATGGACATGAAGGACAAGATGAGCTCATCAACAAATTCATCTATGGTATAGCCCAGAATACATGATATCATGGTTACAATTTGCTTTCCCCTTTCATAGAAAATGGAAGAAACATATGGAGGGGCATCTGTAGGAATGTGCTGCTCTTCTGCAATGAAAGTTTGGAATATTTGGGCCAATCTTGATGGACTCAATTTGGCGTACTGGTCTAACAAATCCCCAATGGAGAGTGGGGTTAGGTTTGGACCTAGTTGGACTTGCAACATTTCATTGATTGACTCAGCTATAATAGTGAACAAGACTTTTTGGTTTGGCAACATTATAGCTCTCTGGCTTGGAATGTAACAGGCATGGTACATATGGACAATCTCAGGAAAGCCATGTACTTGTGGAAACTGGTATTTGGGAAAATTGGAGTCCCAAAGGCCAATGTCATCAGTATGGTTTAGATATCTATCCTTACTCAAACAATGAATTTTAAGTAGGAGTGTATAGGCACTTTTGTCTTTGATTTTAAAATCCCTGTCTGCCAGGGGAAGGTGGTCAAGGTCCAAATGGGGGGTTGTGATTAGTTTGACATCCATGGTGATGGGGGCAGCCATAATTCAGTTCTTGTGGATTTGAATTTGACTTATACAGGTTTATATCAGATTTTTGAATGTAATTTGGAAGCTTTCAAAAGGGTTTGAGTATTCTAATCACGCTCACACTTTTAATTTTAAAATAATTTCAATTAATTTTACTTAATTAAAACACTTTAAAGCTTGAACATTTTCAAATTGAAAGGGTGTCTGGTAATTTCTATTCAAATACCTGGTATTTGTGTGAATTAACTTCAAATTGGTTTTCTCGGCAACTGCAGAAGGTTGAATGGGCTCTGGTATAGACTAAGAGCTTGATTGGGGTCTCTGCAACTTCTTCAGGAGTAAAATTGAGGTCAATTTGGTGATTTCAGGGTTTGAAGGTGTCACAATGGTTTGCAGAGGTTTTACACAGAAATTGATCAAAAAAGGGCTGAATAGGGCTTCTCTGCCTTTTTATTGAACAACAGTCACTTTTTGGTGGGTAAATTACAAATGAACAGTGGGCGGTTTTTCGGGTTGGGCGGGAAGGTGGTTTCTCAAGCCATCACACCAATTTTTGGAGGAGGCGGTATTTTGGCAAGGTCACCCAATCTACTTTAACGCTTGACACTTAGCAGATGGGGGCCCGGGCAATACCACTTTATCGGGCGGGTAAAGGTCTGACATTGGGTGAACCCAATATGGCTGTGAACTATTGGATTTGGGTGTTGATGATTGGATGGTAGTTGGGTGACATATTAGCACAAATGAAATGGGCAAAGGTTTTGGGGGTGCCCGGGGCTTTAATCCATGGTGGTTTATGATTATTTACGAATTAAACATGGGATTAAATGATCGGACAAGGTTTAATGAAGGGATTATCTAAACTTTACCGAGAATTGGTGAGTTAAGAGGGCTTTGTCGGGGGCATGGGATAAAAATATAGTTTAGTTAAACTAAGGGTTGGGGTATTATATACGGGATTTATCTATTTATGGGAAAATGTATATCAAGAGCTATATTATTAAGTTAAAAATTAATATGAACTGAAATGAGCTGAGTGAAAATACCACTAAGTATGATGTAATATTTGCGCATTTTCTTCACATACACTTATACTTAGGATAAAATCTTCTTGTGGGTATTTTGAATGAAATGGAGTTTAACATGGGGTTTTTTACTTTTCATAGGAAAATGGAGTTTAACCTTAGGAAAAGGGGTTTTATTAGGGAAATGAAGGGAAATGAATTTTATGAAGGGAATTCTAACACTTGATGTCCATAATTCATTAAGTCGAGGGTCTGGTCCCACCAAAAGTTAGAGAAATGCTCCGAGGCTTTATGACTTGAAGAATTTTTAGTACTAGAACATACTTGTGGATGGGGAAATTAAGTATAGGAATGAAATGAATGAGGGGGAGTCAATTAAATCAAATTGTAAACCTCTGTTTTTTCTTTCGTAACTACTCATGCACATTGAAACATATGTTTAAGCATGATAAATGTGCTTTTTTCCAATCAATTTTATACTTCAACAACCTTTCTTCTACTTACCCATTTCTTATCCTAACATTTTTTTTTTTTTTTTTTGGTGGGTGAACTTAAGCTAGCCAACCCTTTTGTTTCCTTTTCTTTTATAAATTAAACTATCTAATTATAACCGTATATCTTCCAAGGGCTCACATTAAACTGATGAGCCCCTTTTATTTTCTATACCTATCTAATGATCTGCCAAGATTAAGCTGTTTTGTCAGATTTTATTCTATAACTATAAACATAAAATTCAAAGCATGAAATAGTCAAGATTAAGCAGTTTGACTACCATGGGTTGTGGCATTTATGACAAGCTACACACAACCATTATTTGCAGAAGAAGTAAAATAGTAGTGGCATTTAGACTTACACACTTTCATGATTTGTTTTTGTTTTTGGGGTTCATATATTTTCATTTTTTTATCTTTTCTTATTCTTTTTGTCCTTTGATATTTCTTTTAGGACATACCCTCTTTAAATTTTTTAATATGGAAAACATTTGAAGAAAGTAAAGTTATTTACAATATTACAAGGCTTAACCTTAGCCAATTCAAAATTATGAATCCTATCACTATAGGACTCTAACAGGGAGAACTAAACAAAGATTCCTAAAATAAATAAATAAAATATAAAATAAATAAATAAAAATAAATATGCGAACCCTAATATCATACCACTTTCCAAACTCTCCCCTAAAAAATCTAGAGAAACTATCAAACAATAGAAAATGATGCCTTGGGTGCCTCTTGAGGCATTGCAATTCTATGGAACCGAGAGACACTAACTCTACAAAACTTCTTGTCTACCCAACACACCATCACTACTCAATTCCAACCTCTAGGATCCCCTAACGAAGACTATATCACCAATGTCTTTGGACCTACCTCACTCAAAGATTACAAAAACCATTCATAGATAGCTTACAAAATCTAGAAAAGATTATTAATAATCACCACTAGGTTATCAGAGGGGACTTCAACCTAATTAAATCCTTACTAAAAGAAAAAGGAGGAATAAAAACCTTGAGGAAGACTCCCAACACATCTTAAATATTCTTGTATCCTCTAAACTAGTTGATATAAAAACCAACAATGGCTTATACACTTGGAATAACAGAAGAGGCGGACTGGCTCAAGTCGCCTCATGCTTATTCTTAATTTCTAAAAATTCTACTTCTTGTTGTTTTAAAACTTCATGCCAACACCTTTCCGGGCCATGCCTCAACCCATTGGCCTATCCAATTTTTCATAGACATGGGTGGCAAACCGTAAGAAAAAAAAGCCCTTTTGTTTTGAGGCATTTTGGATCAAGTAATCAACATTCAAGGACAACAACAAAAAATAGTGGAAAGAGGCTAACTCCCGCGAGGGAAACTCCATGTACAAGTTTGACCAAAAGTCGAAATCCATCAAGAAGAAACTTAAGATATGGAATGCACAAGAATTTGACAACATCTAAGAAAACAAAATTGAATAGATTCTGAAATGAAAATAATTCATCAAGAAATTATGGAACAAAGGAAAACAAAATATTTTGCAATAAAAGAAACTAACTTAAAACTACAAATGAATGAGAGGATACAACAACAAGAGATTTAGTGGAGGAAACAATCTAGAATCCAATGTCTCAAAGAAGGAGAAAAGAATACCAAATTGTTTTGCGAGTCTATGATATAGCACAAGCATAGAAATAGAATCATCTGCCTTAAAAAAAAATTAAAAAAACAAATGTTGGAAGGGCATGAAAATATAACTCAACAACCCAACAAATACTTACACAATCTATTGATAGAGCCCATTGAGGACCGAAATCCAGCTATTATAAAAATCACTACCCACATTCCAAATATAGTAACCCGGGTGAAAAATGAAATGCTAATGAGGGAAACCATTATAACATAAGTGGAAG
Organism: Pinus taeda; assembly: GCA_000404065.3. NCBI lineage: Eukaryota > Viridiplantae > Streptophyta > Pinopsida > Pinales > Pinaceae > Pinus > Pinus taeda. The sequence continues at coordinate 44,283 of APFE031323501.1, read as the reverse complement.
AAACAACCATGAGCATGCACATAAATAAAGATCTAGACCTTGATGGGTTCACAATAGAATTCATTCAAGAATGTTGGGATATCGTTGGAAATGAAGTTGCTCAGCTAGTAGAAGATTCCACAAAATATATAATTATACCCACTTCCTTGAATGCCACATTCTTAACCCTCATACCCAAGAATTCCCAATGATAATCCCATGCATAATTTATACCCATCTCCCTTTGCAATGGCATTTACAAAATAATCTCTAAATTCATTGCAAGCCAAATTAAGCCTCTTCTACCCTTCATCATTTCCCAAGAGCAATCTCGCTATGTGGAATGCTAAAAACCTTTGGTTTTCTGGACTCCCAAGTCTCTTGGGTCCTGAAACTTATCTCTAAATCCTTCTCCATCCTAGTAAATGAATCACGCTCACCTACCTTATCCCCATATAGAAGTATTTATATGGGGATCCTCTTTCACCATATCTATTTCTTATCATGGTTGAAGGGCTTGGTAGATATGTAAAACATGTGATTTCCACTAGCTCCCTAAAGGGCCTATTCAATGGTCCCAATTTCCCACCATCCTCTCACTAGAAATTTGTTGATGACACCCTTATCATGGGTCAACCATATACCAAAGAAGCCTCAACTTACAAATCCATCCTCTCACACTTCACTGATGCCTCATAAGTTGACATAAATCACAATTTTTTTTATTCAACACCCCACACCTATCCAATCCCACATTTTTGTATTTTTAGGTTTTCAGCGGAGCTCCCTTCCATCCAAATATTTAGGCATCCCTCTAGTAAAAAACCCCTATGTATTAAAGTCACAAAAGACCTACTTACCAAGTTGGAAAACAAACTATCTTGTCGGACCTTTAAATCCCACAATCTTTCTAGCATAACCATTTTTCTTATATATATTCTTCAATCTCTTCCCTTATATCGTATCATAGCCCTAGCTGCTCCTAAAAATGCGCCAAAAAATCATGCTTCATGCAAAGGTCCTTTATATGGGGGGGAGCCAAGAAAGAAAATAAATGGGCTCTAGTCGCTTGCGAAAAATTATTTAAAGCAAAAATCGTAGGAGGTCTAGGCCTCCTCAAGGACCCAGAAATGCTAAGCAACGCAATGGGAGAAAAGATTTGGTGGAGGTGGCTTAAAAATCCATATGCTCTATGGAGTAAAATACGGAAAATAAAAATTGTTCTTTATGTAAGCAACAATCAAATTATCAAATTGTAGGGACAAATAAAAGGGTCTCACATTTGGAATCATGTATGGAATAACAAGAATCTAATACAAAGCCACAAATTTTGGGATATACATAGTGGAAAGTTTTCCTTATTCTAGGAAGACCCATGGCAACAATGGCCTAGACTAGTACAAAATGTAGACATAATTATTCTCAAACCAAAATTGCAACAACAAAACTAAATATTTGTTAGAGATTACTAGAAAAATACCACAGTACAACCCCAATGGAGGCATTGGGACAAAGGAATCCAAGAAGACTGAAAAATCAATTTAGAGTCTTATAGATCCTTGTACAAGGAGTTGGAGCATAAAAATATTAAATTCTAAATGGGAATGACATTCTGAAATAGGGACAAAACCATAAAGGAGATTTCAATCTTGAGGAGGCCTACAACATATTGGTTGGCATAGTGGAACATTCGGAGGATCATATGTAAATAAGGCTATGGAAGGGGTCGCACTAGCCCAAAATATCACTCTTTGTTTGATTTATTCTCAATAAAAAAACATTAACCCGAGAATAGCTCCAAAAAAATGGCTTTCATGGCCCTGTGCAATGCCACCTATGTTACTCAAAAAATGAAATAGTGGAACAATTGTTAAACGATTTCCAGCTTGCATCAGAAATATGGGATTAGGAAACAATCATCTTTGGGAAAAATGATAGAAACAAAAATAATATAAAGAAAACATTGGAGGACTAGCATTGGCATCTCTTCATGCTCTCATTTCTTTCTCTAGTCTGTAATTTTGGATCTTGTCTTTTCTCCCCTTTCTAGACCCTATTTTGTTGTAGGATTCTTTACACATTCCTCTTTGTAATTTTGACTGTCACCTTCTGCTATCAATTTGTGCAGCCTGCAATTCCTTTGTTTCATCCTGTCGACCCCCTATTTCCCCCTCCTATGGGCTAAAACTTACTTTATGTTCTTTCATTACGACAAACCTCCCCTGCTTCCTTCATTTCCATTGTTTATCATCACAGTGCCAATCCTCCTACAAGAGGCCATTGTGGCAGGCCCAGTCAGCCTCCCTCTCCTGCCCCCACATGCCCCCCTCTATGCATGCCACAGATGCTCAAGCCTATGCTAGAGCTACCACCTACCACTATCATCACATAATTATAGAAGTTGTGTAAGCAGCTATTGCTGACATCGAAGAGCGGGTCTTTCAAGCGAGACGATTTGTTCCATATCAGCATGTTGTGAGAGAAATCAAGGACTGGATTCCTCATATTGGGAATTCTACCAAAGAAAGGACTTATCCCTACATGTAGACAGTCAATCTATACTAGAATGTCAAAACACTCATGGGTTGAGTCCTTATAGACAGGGACGACACCCAACAGGAGATCCCCATATACATGTCAGAAGTCATGGAGAAGATGGACAATATAGATGGTAAACTCAATCATCTCTTCAAGAAAATTTCAAGTACTACTCTGTTACAATTGGACACGAGTAATGATCCTCCCCCTCCAACTCAAGCTCATAACCCGGCAGCATGACAACACTCACAACTCAATTTTTGTTCTATGTTTTGCTAGAAAATGTATTTTTGCCTCCCAGACTATGGAACTTTGTCCATGTTAAGCTCTCTTTCTATTTTTGGTTCAAACTTTCAGACCCACATATCATAAACAATGAGGGTAATCTAAAAAAAATCTTTTATGTTACTAATCTAGTGTCGCGAGTGACTAGTGGCAAACCAAAAATATCCATCTATGATGTAGCTTTGCTTTTTATGCAAAAATATAATATAACTCCTTTGAGCATTTAAAAAAACAATTATAAATTTAAATGAATTAATAAGATTTAATTTAATAAGGTAATTCTTCCTAATTTTTTATTAAAATCCGGTAATATGATATTTGATGAAATTACAATATTTAATTGTTTAAACTAGTTTCTAATATAAAATTAGTTTTAGTGTTTTAAAAAATCCTTAAATATTCATATTATACAAATTCAATAAATTGTAAAATTTTCTAATTCCAAATCAAATTTCAATTAAAATCAACTTAAGAAATTAAACTCTTATATCCTTACATGGTGAAATTTGAAATTTAAATTAAATTTTCATTTGAATTAGAATTCCTTCATAACCATTTGAAGTAATGTTGCACTTATCGCAATTTTATTAGAATTATCGCGATAGTATTGCCAAAAGCAACCTCGACGATAATATCGGTAGTAATTATCACGATAATTTTCTTTTTTGAAAATATCATGATAATTTATATAATTATCACAATAATTTTTGAAATTATTATGATAATTTATGTAATTATCGTAATAATTTCGAAATCATTGCTCTACTTTATCAATTTCAACTTATTAACAATTTATTTTTTCTTTTGACTCTAATTTTTTAAAAGTGAGTTCGGGGATTAAGTTGTGAGGATACTCTAACTATTTCCATCAAGTAAACAAGGGGAAATCTATTGATTTCATTTCCCATGATTCATCTCATGAGATACATAACGTAGTAGTTAATGGTAATATTAAATTCTTAAAATACAAGTGATATTTTCTTTTATCTTTCATTTTCATCCTTTTACCTAAACTTTTAGCATTACCATTAATTGACTTAGGATGTTTGAGAGTGGTTCCAACCTCATTGGAATTTATACGGAGAAAGTAGAATTTTAGATCCCACTCAAAATGTAGCAAACTTAATAGTTTTTAGGATTTCGGGATTGGTGAGATTGTGGTATTTCTACTACTTTTGTGATATATGAGGGTATGGAACTAACACTTAATCAAGATCACCAAACCCTCTATGTGCCTTGATGTTGGTGGCATTGATTGTTGATCTCCTCCTTCATGATCGTAGTAAAAATGTACACTTCACTCAATTACTCATGACCCTATTAAAAATGTATGCTTCACTCAAAAAAAATCATTGATTATAATGTTAACCTTTTTCTATCTTATTTTAATACGCAGAGGGTGATCTTGATGAGGAGGATCCCAATATAGGAAATGATTTTGATGTTATGTAGTTATTTGTTGTAGCATGATTTTCTTTGGATTTCATAGAGCATTTAGATCCTCTCTATTGATCCTTTTTTTATTTAGAGATGGCTTGCACTTGAAAATATTTTGGTTATATGCACCCTTGCTATATACATGAATTTTTTTATATATTTGTTATAATAATTTGGAATCATATGGATGCACATGAATTACTTGTTGTTTTCATAATTTGAATATTTTATGTATTTTTTTGGTCGACCAATGTTTTGGTCTAGTTGAAGATGTTGTGACCATTTTCCATCAAGAAAACAAGTGGAAATTTTTTGCTTTCATTGCTATTATTTATCTCATGAGATACATTTATTTTTGTTTCGATATGATTTTGTATCATTTTATTAGATCTTATCATATTTTAATATCAATGTCTAATGTATTACTTAATATCTTATATATCTTAATTGATTTTATTTTTTATATTTATATAGAAATGTGTTTTTATTTTATGTTGCTATTGTTTTAGAAGTTAAAACATTTAGAAAAAAAAATATTTATTTTATTATAATTTTTAAAGTTTCCTAATATATAATATATATATTTTATATTGTTGATGATTTAAATTTTGAACCACCAGTGATAAATGTAACATTGATTTGAAGCAAAGATGATTAACATTTCATTCAAATGTCTACAATGGTTTAACATTGACACATTCATTCGAAACACTGTCTTTTTGCCAATGTAAATATATGATGATGTTTTGCTAGATCCCATTCCACCTATCAAAAAACAATTGGAAAAGACAGAAGGAAATAGTGAATATACATTGATCGAGGAAATCATTTCATCAGGCCACAATTGTGCCAAGGTTCATGAGGGGTGACAGGAAACCACCAGTGGGTGAGAAGTAATGCGGGGTTGGGCCATGGATTCTGACAATCGTGCAGCCTGTCATAGGTCCCAACTTTGAATTGAATTGAGAATGGAAAATTATTGACAAAACATTCAGGATAATGCATGACATGATGGACAAAGGATGAGATTTTGATACTCATACAACCAAATCTTGACGCCTTACGTTCCACACTAAACTTCCCAACTAACGATTGCACAGAGAGAGGGGGAAGCCCCATCACAATGGGTGGTGGACCATCATTGGTAATCTATCAGTTTTGCATCCTTTTAGGACTTTACAGAGGCTACTGGCTCACTCTGTTAGAAGAAAAAGCTGGGCATAATACTAATGTTTGATAAGAAAATGTTATGTGATTTAGCCCCAGTGTACAATTTATATTTATGGTGTTAGGGTCCAAACCTAACCCCCTTATTTATGTAATAGGGTCGAGCCATAGTTATAGTTAGTTAAAGAGTCAATAAAGCCCATATTAATAATTGTAAGTGGTTGACCTGCATTTAAAGAAAGGGACCACAGTTAGTTGCAAATGGGCCATGGCATTAGATAGATGGTATTAAGAGAACCATGGTACTAACCCATGGTATTGCATGTATGAATCCTATATAAAGGATAGAGACTCCCCATTGAGGAGCATCATGCCTTATTTTGTAATCGAGCCCTTCTCTATTGGAGGTTGCCCCCTCAAAGAGGCAAGTGAACATTGCTTTCATCTCTGAATAATAAAATACACGTTTTTATTTCTCATTTTGTTTAGTGTTCTAGGTTGTGTTTCGTTGTATATTTGGTATTTTGGCATTTTCTCACAGTTCAAGAGCATAACAAGTGGTATCAGAGCACTTTCCAGGGCCGGTGGTATCTCCATTTTTAGCAGATTTTTTTTTGGCTAGAGACGTGTTCCAGCGTCTTTAAACCATGGGATCTATCTTTGAGCGCATAAACCTACGGATTTGGGGAGGCATGCACACAGGAAATACAAGAGGTGGTCACGTTTGTTGAACTCCCTTGTAACCCCTATGGGTACCCCTTTGAGTAGTAGCGCATTAGACAGAACTGCGCACAGACTGTCTTCCACGTTCCCTCTGGGTATCTCGAAAACCTCGTAGGCTCACCTGAAACCTCACCATAGATAAATCGTCGGCCGTCTTGCGGCTACAGTACATTGAGAACATCACTTGGGGAGATTACTCGTGCATACGATAGGGTAGCTAGGTAGTACGGCTAATGGTACAGTTGATCCTCCTTAGTTAGTGCCCTGAAAGATTGGGTCGAGTACTACTGTTGGACCCTTATGTATACTGCGATCTATAGCACCTGAAACTCCTTGAGACCATAGTTCCCTCATCTCTCTGATGATCGCCCATCATCTTCTTTGCTAGATCAGATCTAGCAGGTTCAGTTTTGTCACCACTGCAACAATAAAACCCACTAGTTCAGGGTCTATCGCCATGATACCATTCAGATCTAGCAACTGGGGTTCTGTCACTGTCGCAGTCCTACTCACATTCTGCAGTTGAGGGTTTCACAGACAGATTTGACCATTTGTGTAGGGAGGCTTGTGGCTCCTAAACCCTGGGGCGATTCTCACATGACTTTGGGAAAGATTAACTTTTCTATAAATTGGCTACTGCAGTATTGATAAGCAAGGAGTAAAACTCCTTTCGGAGTAAAAGAAAAAGAAAAAGAAAAAAATCTAAGGCCCTCCCGGGACGCTTATAAGAGACTTAGCCCATAAGAATCAGGATGACGAGTTGAGTGAGGTGGTACCATTCACTTGTCAGCTTCAATTTTCGAGTGGTCCCAAATTTTTCCACAGTAACGACAAGTGACCTGGATTTGTGTATGGTAGAAACCAAAGCTCAAGCTATGGCCAATGAGAATATGGAGCCCCTTGAAAAATAGTTAGAGGAATTAATGAGGCACATCCAGACATTACAAGACACAATCACAAATGGAAAGTCGGTGTTACAATCGGAGACATATGGTTTTAGTGAAGACCATGAAGGAGAATCCAGCCATCATCTTCACTTTCATGGAAATCACCAACATTCTCACCCTCGACCACCCAAGCTGGACATGTACAAATTTGATGGCTCTAATCTGGTAATATGGCTATCACAAATGGACAAATATTTCACTCTGAATCACATCAGAGATGATGAGACTAAGCTACGTGTGGGAGGCCTTTACTTGGACCAAGAAAGATGGAAATGGTGGCAGTGGCATCAAAAATTCTATCTAAGGACAATTACTTGGCAGGCGTTGCAAAATCCATTTGTGACCGCTTTGAATAGGAATTGAATGTTTTGGGTCGTCTTACTAAGCTCAGACAGACGGGCACGATAAATGACTATATTACAGCCGTTGAGGCATTAGCCTTCCGCACAACAAGTCTGGGAGATGAATTCTACTTGGAATATTTATAAGTGGTCTCAAGACACCATCCAAGCCCATGTCCAGATGCACCACCCACCCACATGGATGGAAGCTTGCACAAAGGCTATCAAAGTGGAACTTGCTTTAGTGGCCTAGTCGCCTTGTCCAAATTTCATAGCTAAGGGATGCCCCACCTAGGCTCAGGGAACTACCCAAACACTTAAGGTTCAAAAGGTGTCACCCGCAGAAATGGATGAAAGAAGAAAGCAAGGACTGTGTTACTACTGTGATGACAAATACTCCCTGGGGCATAAATGCAAGGAACCCAAATTCTTTCAAATTGATGCTTCTGATCACAGTTCATCTGAGGAAGCCCCAGCCTTTGAGGGACTAGAGGAGGAAGATGAGGACAACCAGCAGAACAATGAGTTCCCAGCTACACCAGAAGAACTAGTTATATCGCTCCATGCTTTGGCAAGTATTTCTTCTCCCCAAACTCTCAAAATCATAGGTTTTATTAAAAAACGCCCTATAGTAGTATTGATTGATAGTGGCAACATGCATAACTTTATCCATCAGAGAGTCACAAAAGTTGTGCATTGTTTTGTCAGAGTAGTCTCTAATTTCCAGGTCCAGATTATTGATGGGGGGACAATGAAATGTGAAGGTCGCTGTGAAAATATCAAACTTCAGATGGGAGATTACCACCTAAAAACCCACATGTTTTCCATCAACATGGGGGGGGGGGGGGGGGTGTGACATTGTCTTGGGTGCTGAATGGCTCCCCACACTTGGGCCAATCACAATGGATTTCCAGGAGTTATATATGAGCTTTAAGAAAAATGACCACACGTATACCCTTCATGGACTCCAGGTAGGTACTCCTTCTATCATAAACTTACATCGGTTGGAAAAGTTGTTAAAAAAGGGCCACCATGGATTTATCACCCAATTTAATGCCATCCAAGCCTTCGAGCCCACTACTCTTCATATTCATCCTGAGATGCAACAGGTCTTAAACAACCATCTGCACGTCTTTGACAAACCTCATGAGCTTCCACCCTCTAGAGGGGAACATGATCATAGCATTACTTTGGTACCAGGAGCACAACCATCGAATGTGTACCCATATAGATACCCTTTCACCCAAAAGAATGAAATTGAAAAAATTATCAAGGAACTCTTGGAAGCCAGTGTCATTCATCCTAGCATTAGTCCTTATTCATCACCTGTGGTCATGGTGCTCAAGAAATATGGGGAATGGCCCATGTTTCCAGACTTCAGGGCCCTCAACAAACTGATGGTCAAAGACAAATTCCCCATCTCGGTTATTGATGATTTGCTGGATGAACTAAATGGGGCTCAATTCTTTACTAAGCTAGATCTTCACTCGGGCTATCACCAAATACGCATGAAAGAAGTAGACAACCCAAAGACTGCTTTTCGAACTCATGAAGGCCATTATGAATTCCTAGTCATGCCATTTGGTCTCTGTAATGCCCCATCCACTTTTCAAAGCCTCATGAATCACCTACTCAAACCATATATCAGAACATTTGTCCTTGTTTTATTTAATGACATTATCATCTACAACCTCACTTGGGAAAAACATCTTTAGCATGTAGACCTTCTCTTGCAACTGCTCCAGAAGCATAAATTACTTGTCAAATTGTCCAAGTGCTCTTTTGGCATGAAAGAAGTTGAGTATTTGGGCCACATTGTGGGGTGTGAAGGTGTCAGGGTGTATCCTAAAATGATTCAGGAAATGTAGGATTGGCCCCAACCAAAGACCTTGAAGAGTTTGAGAGGATTCTTGGGTCTCACTGACTACTATTGCAAATTTGTCCGCAACTATGGTCACATTGATAGACCCCTCACTCACCTTCTCAAGAAAAATTCATTCCTTTGGATTGATGAAGCAAAACAAGCGTTTATAGCTCTCAAACAGGCCATGTGTTCCACTCCCATATTAGCACTACCTGACTTCACCAAATCTTCTGTGATTGAATGTGATGCTTCATGTACGAGTATTGGGGTTGTCTTAATTCAGGAAGGTCGACCCTTGGCCTTCACCAGCCAACAACTAAGTGGGAAACATCTGGGACAATCTACCATGAGAAGGACATTATGGCTATCTTACATGCAGTGGATACCTAGTGACCATACTTATTGGGGCGGTGCTTCCAAATCTGCACAAACCATCAAAGCCTTAAATATTTTTTGGAGCAACGACTATCCTCGCCACAGCAAAATAAATGGCTAGCCAAAATGCTGGGATATGATTATGAGATAATTTACAAGAAAGGGTGCGAAAATGTCGTAGCGGATGCTTTATCACACCAATTTGAGGAGGACTGCACCCTGCTAGCAACCTCTCTACCCATTCCAAATTGGATTGAAGAAGCTCTCAAGGAATGTTTTCACATCCTTTGCTCTCCCAAATCATTAATAACTTGTAAATAGATCCTAATTCCACAGCAGTCTACTCTTGGAAGGATGAGATTCTTTGCTACAAGGACCAAGTAGTGATATCATCGACATCCACCCTCAAAATGCACATTTTGGCAGAGTTGCACTCATCTCCCACTGCAGGCCATGTAGGCTTTCAGAAGACTTATGCTTGCACTCATCGTTCCTTCTTTTGGACAGGCTTGAAAATGGAGATTCTTACTTTTGTAGCTGAATGTGAGGTGTGCCAGTGCCACAAAGGAGAAACAAACAAGTCCCTAGGCACTTTACAACCATTGTCCATCCCTGCCTCAATCTAGACAGATGTTTCTATGGATTTCATTAATGGTCTTCCGAAGTCAGGCAACAAGTCAGTCATCATGGTGGTTGTGGACAGACTTTCTAAGTATGCTCATTTTTGTGCCCTACCCCACCCTTTTACACCCACTTTGGTGGCTCAATCTTTCATGGACCAAATCTTCAAATTGCATAGCATTCCCACTTCTATTGTGTCTTATCGTGATCCGATCTTCACCAGTAACTTTTGGCAGGAACTTTTCAAGCTACAAGGCACCCAACTACAACTAAGTACTTCCTATCATCCCCAAACTGATGGTTAATCTGAAGTTGCCAACAAATGTCTGGGGACCTACCTCAGGTGCTTCACTTCAAAAAAGAAACATCAATGGGTACAGTGGTTACCTTTAGCTAAATGGTGGTATAATAATAGCTATCATATTGCCACCAAGATGACTCCATATGAAGCAGTTTATGGTCAACTCCCCCCTTCACCTACTTCTTATATCCCTGGATGCTTTAAATTGCAAGTAGTGGATCAACTCCTACAGAACTGTGCAACCATTCTAGCCCATCTAAAAGATAATCTCCATCAAGCTCAGAATCGCATGAAGCAATGGGCATACCAACATCATTCGGAGCACACATTTCAAGAAGGGGATCAGGTATTCTTGAGGCTGCAACCATACAAGAAAACATCACTCAAAGACAAGGGTTGTCAGAAATTATCTTCAAAATTCTACGGACCTTATCAAATACTTCAATGCATTGGCAAAGTAGCCTACAAGCTAGCCTTCCCACCCACTGTAAAAATCTATCCCGTCTTCCATGTATCATGGCTCAAGAAAGTGGTGGGGAACAATTGCAGAATTCAAACCAGTCTACCCAAATTGGATGAAGAAGGTTCAATATGGCTCCAACCGGAACAGGTCCTTGACAAGTGAGAACGACAATTGCTCAGCTGCATGATCAAGGAAGTCCTTGTCAAGTGGAAAGACACCTCTCTAGAAGATGCGACCTGAGAGACAACCACTATTCTTTAGCAGTTTCCACAGCTTCAGCCTTGAGGACAAGGCTGTTTTTATGGGGGAGGCCATGTTAGGGTCTAATCCTAACCCCCTTATTTATGTGATAGGGTCAAGTCATATTTATAGTTAGTTAAAGAGTCAATAAAGCCCATATTAATAATTGTAAGTGGTTGACCCACATTTAAAGAAAGGGACCACAGTTAGTTGCAAATGGGCCATGGTATTAGATAGATGGAATTAAGAGAACCATGGTACTGACCCATGGTATTGCATGTATGAATCCTATATAAAGGATAGAGACTCCCCATTGAGGAGTGTCGTGTCTTATTTTGTAATCGAGCCCTGCTCTATTGGAGGTTGCCCCCTCGAAGAGGCAAGTGAACATTGCTTTCATCTCTGAATAATAAAATACATGCTATTATTTCTCTTTTTGTTCTGTGTTATGGGTTGTGTTTCTTCGTATATTTGTTATTGTGGCATCTTCTCGTAGGTCAAGAGAATAATAGTCATTGCAAGGAGTTTTTGTATGTTTTTTCTCTTTTAAAAGGGTAACGTGGGAACAACCTCAAATCGATCAAATCCATTCTCTCTAGGATCAATTTTACAATATCCCATTTTGATAAGGCTTTATTTTTCCATATAAAAAATAATTAAATGGGGAGGCTAACTATTTCACCAAAGTGGCTTATTTTTGAAGCCCAAGAACTTTTGTAAAAAAAATGGGTGTCATATCTATCATGCAAATTTTAATGATCAACTATTGATCATGGCCCGAGAAGGATGATGTTGGGTGGTTTATTCTTCATCCCCTATAGAATGGTAGGGTTTAATCATGCTTATTCAATGCATAGAGATAGTTTCAGGTTTGAAATGTGGGAAACCACCTGCCCTAAGTTCTTTGTTGGGGAAATTTTTTTGTTCTTTGGGTTTTGGATTTTAGCTTATTGGGTTGGTATTCTAAGGCAATTATAATGCCTTTTATGGTTCGTCTTTAGTTTTATGTTACAACAATGTTTGTTGGTTCTTTCTGTCTTGTTCCTAAGGCAATTGGATTTCATTATAGTGGGAGACAGTTGAAACTTTGAATTCTCCTTATGTTTATGTTGTCATGTAGTTCTATGTTCTCAATGTTAGCTTTATCATTCTTTCAGTTCTATTATTGAGTTCTATTAAGGAAAGTCCTTGTTCTTAGGCTCATTTTCTTTGGCATCTTTATTCATTGTTTTATTTTATTTTTCTTATTAGAGCTATGGAAATGAGCTAAGCTTGAGTTATTAGTCTTTTCACCTATGGCTTGTGCATCATCCGTCTTTGTCATTAATTTCGATGTTTTTTTCAAATAATTTATGTTTTAAATTAATATGTCAAACAAGTCACATACATAAATACTTGAAATTCATATTTAGAAATGTTATTTATATGTTATGATATTTATCTAAAATTACCATCTATTTTAAGATTTTAATAAATATAATTTAATATATTTATTACCAAAGTTGATCTAATCAATATTTTTTAATTTTCAAAATTATTATTATATATAATAAAATAAATATATAACTTAAATAAATAATTAACCTAATTTATAATTATTTTTTATTTTAAATCTATTAATGTACCTATGAGTATATGTTTGATGAAGATGAATGCATCTCATTTGATGGATGATCGTAGCATTGACCCGTGCAGACTCTTAGCCTATACAATTTTACAAAGAAAGAGATTTTCCAACTACTCAATACCTTATAATATATTATGATTTAATACAGTTTTATCATTATATTTACTCAAGATTTTATATGAGTTTAAGAAACCAACAAAAATTAAAGTTGTATAAATTATTTATAAAACATAAAAATGATATTTTGGATAATATATTAATTTATTATTTATTATTATTATATTAATATTATTATTTATTTATATTAATTATTGGATAATATATTTAAAATAAAAGATAGATTAAGTAAATGTGCATATTCATTTTGTGATAAGAGAATTGGAGAATTGTGAAGATAAAAAATAATAAATTTCAAAATGAAATGGCGTTTAAAAACATCATTACAATATTGAATATAAGTGAGGATAGTTTAATATATAGAATATCATGCAAAACTTAATTGTTTATCACTATGATAGTGTTATTCATATGATCATTTACACATAACTTAAATTATAACTAATTATTCTAAGACACGGAAAACATAGACAACTTAGATCACCATAGGCACACTTAGATATTTGATATTTTTTCCTTGACCTATGCACCATTCAATGAAGTTGGGATTGCCTTTATATGGTGAGGAGATAAGCAAGAAAAGAACTAGGATCTAGTTGCTTTGGAGAAATTATGTAAAGAAAAAATCTCAAGAGGTTTAGGCCACACAGACATGAAAATCATAAGCAAAGCAATAGGAGAAAAAACCTCATGGATGTGGCTTGAAAATCCATATGCTCTATTAGTAAAATATGGAAAAGAAAATATGTTCTTGATGTAAAAAACTATCAAATTACCATATTACAGGAACAAATAAAGGGGTCTTACCTTTGGAATCATGCATGGAATAACAACATCTAATACAAAGCCACAACTGTTGGTAAATACACAGTGGAAATTTTGCCTTATTATAGGAGGACTTGTGGCAACAGTGGCCTAGACTAAAACAAAATGTAGACATAAATATTCTCAAACTAGAACTGCAACAATTGAAGAAATCTTTGTCGAAGATTATTGGAACAATATCACAATACAACCCCAATAGAGGCACTAGGACAAAGGAAGCTAAAAAGACTCCAACATCAATTCAAAGTCTTACAAAGCCTTGTAGAAGGAGTTGGAGCATAGAAAGATTAAAATTCTAAATGTAAATGACATTCTCAAATAGGGACAAAACCATAAAGGATATTTCAATCTTAAGGAGACCTACATTATATCGGTTGGCACAGTGAAACATTCAAAGGAGAATACATGGAGAAGGCTATGGAAGGCACAAAATTGGCCCAATATATCACTCTTTATTTGGCTTCTTCGCAATAAAAAAACATTAACCTTGGACCAACTCCAAAAAAGAGGCATTCATGGCCCTATGCAATGCCACCTATGTAACTAAAATAATGAAATATTGGAACACATATCAAATGATTTCCAGTTTGCCTCATAAATATGGGATTTGGCCACAATCGTCTTCAAACAAAATGATAAAAACAAAACTAAAATAAAGAAAACAATGGAGGACTAACAATCTACACCTTCCAAGAATTCAATAATTAACAACGTATGGAAACTCTTCTCGTGGTTTATAGTCTAGGAATTTTGGAGGGAGAGCAACCAGAGAATATTCAAGGATACCATAAGACCTTTAAATTTGGCCTGGAAAAAAATCTTGGATAAAGTTAAAGAAACTATTCTCATCTCCCCACGGAATTCTCACAATTGGGATTGTGAACCATCTGAAGTTTATATCCTCAATCTCTTAGTATTGCATCAGCCAATGGTGATAAATCATGCTATCATCACTCTCCACACCCAAGCAAGCCTGATCCATTGGAAGCCTCCATCAAATGGTTTCATAAAACTCAACTTTGATGATACATCTAGGCGAACCATGGGCCTATTAGTTATGGTGGAGCGTTTAAATAAGTTCAATAGGAGAAATACAACATGTGTACACTAGAGTTATTCACCATGACACCAACAACACAATAGAGATTTATGTGGTTGAATAAGGAATAAGAATTACAAAGAGATTAGGTATTGAAATGTTGATTATAAAAGAGGATTCAACTGTGACAACCCAACCATGGTTCTCTTGTAACAAACATTGTAAATATTTCATGAAAATAGAATTAATTGGGTTGAGTCAAAGGGACATGGATTCCATAGCTCGAGAGATTGCTTGCTTGAAATTGTTAAGGGTTTCTTATTCAAGAAATTTGAAATTAGGAAAGCAATTAAAAGAGCTGGTTGGTGAGCCTTAATGGATTGTTCCCAAATTTAATATGGGCTACAAGGAGGTACGAAGGCCATGCTACCTTGAAAAACACTCACAAGACAAGGAGGACAAAAATTAACGCAAGATGGAAGTGGAGACAGTAAGGACAGCAGGTCAACCCTTGTGCAGGAAGGAAAAAAATAGAAGAGGAGGCAAGAAGGAGGATATTTCTTCCAAAGGGGATTCAAGCATTTGGACAGACATAGAACATAAGAAGGAGAGGAAGAATGGAGTGAACTGATTTCAATTAGAAAAACTGATGAACATATGGTTTCTCCTTGGTGATTAGCCATGCCTCTGGAGCCCCTATAAAGCCATAGGGTGGAGATGATTTTCTCTAGATTCCCTTGGTGGTGTGTGGAGGATTGTGTCCTTAGATTCCTAGAGGAAGAACCTATGAAACCTTCTTTTTGTTGATAAGTACTGTGTTCTAGACTCTCCTAAGTGGGTGGAATCACTATGTGATGTTTAAGGATGGACAGGTCACTCTTTTGATTCCCTTGCTATTTTAAGGGTGGAGAAGTTACTCTTAGATTCCCTTGTTATCTAAGGGTGGATGCAGTTGGCCTCTAGATTCCCTGTGTTTATTTGATTGCTAATTGGTTGGTGGGTGGAGGAGAGAGGTCCTTTGGGTTCCCTGTTTCAGCTGGCAGTTAGCATTATCTATAAAGCAAGCCCCTTAGTCTCTAGAATCTAGCTTGAGGGTGACAGTTGCAAGCAATATTGGTTGTAGTTGTCTATAGTTAGGTAGAGTGTTCTTGTCCCAGATTCAGTTTCTTAGGATATTCCAAGATAAGTGTTTCATGTATTTGTGATGTTACTGAATATGTGTCTGCATTTATAGATTGAAATGGTGTTGATATTTGTAATGTGACTGTGTTGAAAATACTGGGTTGAAATCATGTTTAAACATGAGCAACAAAGGTGTAATACATTCTTGTTACAGAATGATTGTTATGAAATATTTCTTTGTGTTAATGACATGCATATCAAATAAATAATGTACATTGGTAAGCCTAAAAAATGGTTTAGGAGCCAGAGTCAAATAATATAATTTGTAGCGGGTGAATCCTTTATTACAAAATGAACAAATCCTATTGGCTAAGTCTATGCATGCACGTCAATGTGGACGTATGATTATAAAAGAGTTACAAGTGGTAAACCAAATTTGGAAGCAGATGACAATGTTGAGGATGATATCCTCTTCTAACTATTGTAGCCTAGACTTTCCTTGAGAGATGCAAGCATTGTTGCATTTTCAGTAGTCCTGGAGGTCTTTGACGAGTCTTGTACGACCACTCGTTGCAACCCAGTGAGATTGAGTTTGCGTCTTGGCCTACAGTTCCTACAGATCAATGAGCGGTGTCAAACTCCTCAAGGTCCTTTTGGTATCTAACAACTCATGTGGACTTTGGAGGAGTTATTCAAACCTAAGCTCAAGAGGTTAGTGCCTGTAAATGTTAGAAAATCCTGGAGGCCACGCAAGGTCATTGGCCTGGATCACAATGGCAGCATAAGCTATGAAACCTAGCCTGCAAGGAACCCATACTCGTCGGTGGTTCCATGGAGTTACCTCAAGACCCAATTTATAACTTAATCCTTAGCACCAATACCATTGGACAAAAGAAAAAACAAACCTAGACGTGGTAGGCCCTAATTGGCTCTTTTAGATCATGTCTTATTGTGATTGGGTGTGGGGAGGGTATCTTGACTAGGACAATATATTAGACCATATCTCATGGACCAATTAGAGGAAGAGGCGGCGGAGGAAGGCCCACTAATTCCGTGTTGCGACGTCCCTTCCCCCTAATGTCATCGGAAAAGGTGGCGGGGTGGCACAGTTCTCTTGAACCGTCGGTTTTAGCGGAAGAGACGTGAACCATTAGATTTGGGGACAAAACTATGAGCTATAACCTCAATTACGTCGGTCCTGGATGGGGTTAACGGGTGTGAAAGTCATGACAACACAAATTATAGATCAAGATGTTGAGGGAGGAGATCTGTCGAATCAGAGGATGTGCAACTACCCACGGATGGTGACATGGATGTAGGGATCATCGGGCCTAGTCGAATTATAATATACATAATGGTATAACAAAAGAAAAAAACAACAAGACTAACATACAATTAACAAATGATTAAAAGAAACATATAAACCAGTGTGGTGTAAGTAATACCCCATTCCTCTAACAGTACCCAGGGAATTGGATCCTCAGTGGCACCATGTCCCACTGGCAGGAGTGGTGGTAGGGGGTCGTTACATTAATAATAATAATCAACATTCTCAAAAGAATATAAAATGGCTCCAATCCAGCCACAGTAACAGAGAGATAGAGGCTATTGGCTAGCTTGGAAAACATTGCAGAGTACTTAAAAAACTTCAATGCTCTCATCCTCCAACACATATTAAAAAGGGGCAACATGTTGGTAGACAACCTTGCCAATGATAGTCTTAATTGAACTTTAGAGCCTTTGGACTAAAGATAGATGCAACTCGCCTTAGAGCATTTGAAGGTAGAGTGTCAAGATCTAACATAGCAATATATGATTCTCCATGGAGGGTGCACATCAATAGAACATCAGGTCGATAATTAAATTCCACCACCTTAATATAGGGTGGCAGGTTTCCCACACTTGGCAGCATGCATGGCCACCCTGCTGCCACCAACCTCATTCCAGGTAACGCAAAGCATTTATGGTCTCACATGTAGTCATGTGAAGGGTAATAGGCATCCTTTGGATCTATAGATCTCACACCACTTGAATCAGGCAAGGAACCATGGCTCAGATAGGTCGAGAACACCAATATAATTTTAAGCAAGAAGGGAAAGCTTGTTGTGTAACTCAATGGAAGCATTAACGAGTTATTGTAGTCTTTGAATCATGGTGATTGTTCCTTTCGTCTAGCAATGTAAAGCTGACGAGTCCTTCTTGTAGGTGCTATGTAGTCCCCCGCATTCACTATTGCAATTAGTCCTCATGGCTCGCGACTCTCAGTGATCATCTATGCCTCTCCCTTGCAAAGAGTTGCTATGCGGTCCCCCACATTCATTATTACAATCAATCCTCATGGCTCTCAGCTCTTAGTGATCATATGTGCCTCTCCCTTGCAAGGAGCTATTTCGTTTAGGCCTAGAATTTTATTTCATACCCCCTGTAATTCATTGTAGGATTGGCATCTCTTTATGCTCCCATTGTTTTTTCTAGCCTATAATTTTGGATCATGTCTTTTTGTCCCCTTTCTTGGCCCTCTTTTTTTTGCATGATTCTTTACATCCGCCTCTTTGCAATTTTGACTCTCACCTTCTGTTATTAGTCTATGCAATCATTATTCCTTTGTCTCAACTTGTCAGGCCCTTGTTCCCCCCTCGTGAGCTACCACTCACTGTGTTCTCTTTCACTACGATAAGCCTCCCTTACTTTGTTCATTTCCATGGTTTCTCGTTGCATTGCTAATCCTCCTACGAGAGGTCATCATGGCAAGCCCGAGTCAACCTCCCTCTCCTGCCCCCACCCGCCTCTTTGCATGCCACCCACACTCAAGCCTTTGCTACAACTATCAGGGATCGCTATCAACACATAATTCTAGAAGTCATGCAAAGGGCTATTGCTAACATTGAAAAGCAGATACTTCATGTGAGAAGATGCGTTCCAGATCACCATCTTAAGAGATAAACCTGAGATTAAATTCTCGATATTAAGAATTCACGGTAGCAAGTACTTATGCCTACAATAGAATCTGATAATATGACCTTTGGTGAAATTATAATATTTAATTAATTAAATTATTTTTTAATATAAAATAAATTGTTTTAAAAAATCCTTAAATATTCCCATTATATAAATTCAATAACTTATAAATTTTTCATCAATTTCCAAATCAAATTTCAAATAATTAAAATACTATATCCTTACACAAAAAATTGAAATTTAAATTAGTTTTGCCATTTGAATTGCAATCCCTTCATAACCTTTTGAAGTAAACTTAGTTAACATATCATTAAAAATATTGACAATTGTTTACCATTCACAGGTTCATTCGAAACATTCTGTCATTTTGCCAATGTAAATATATGGTGTTTTACTAGATCCCATTCTACCTGTCAAGAAAATTGTGAATATATGTCGATCGAGGAAACATTTCCTCACGCACCATTGCGCCAAAGTTCATGAGGGGCGATGGGAAACTCCTGCTAGGTGATAATTAATGCGGGGCCGGTCCATGGAATCTGACGATCGTGCAGCCCATCATAGGTCCCAACTCTGAATTGAGAAGGGGAAATTATCGACAAAACATTTGGGACACCGCATGACATGACGGGCTAAGGATGGGATTTTGATACTCATACAAGGAATCTCGACGCCTTACATTCGACCTAGAACTTTCCAGTTAACGACCAAAGGACTTTACCAAGGCTTATGGCTCATTCTGTCAGAAGAAAAAGCTTGGCATAGTACTGATGTTTGACAAGAAAACGTTATGTGATTTACCCCCATGTAAAATATATATTTATGGGATGTAAAATATATATTTATGGTGGTCATTGCTGGGAGTTTTTGTCTATTTTTTTCTCTTTAAAAAAGGTGACGTCGGGATAAAATTCGATCATTCGTGTCACTCCCTCTGTGAGCTTACAATTAAAACGCCATACATCAAGTAGTTGGGCTCCACAGGCTTCAGAGGTACTGAATTTTTATTAGTAGAGTTTCAATCCGTTTAGACATCTACGTAGTAGTCGGTCCCCTTGAGGACGATGTTTTGCTCTACTTTAGGAGAATGTTCCGTGTAATAAAGTTGATTTAGAGGTAATGGACGAGACTCACAGTTCGATATTCAAGTAAAAATCCAAAGGAAAAGAAATACATCCATAAGAGCCATGTGAAGTGTTACCCAAGAAAGGGAAAGGCTCGCCTGTGTGTTTTAATCTCTTCAAAGTTATATGGATTTGTACCGGTGAGATATGAAAAGTTCACATGCATTATCTTTCATTATATGTAGGGTAAAAAAAAATTAATTATATATATAAGGTAGTAGTGATGAAATGATTATGTTTCTTTTTATGTAAATTTAATAAAAATTTCGCCATATAACATGATGAAGTTTGATATAATGATTTTAAGTTTTGTTATGAAAAATAAATAGTCGCTCAAAAGCCCAAACATTTCATATTCTATACAAAATATAAATATATTCTCTTCATGAACACATATATATATGACCATGTAGTTTAGATTTACAACAAATCATATACTTTCATTTAATTGTATATCTAGTGGTATATACTTTTCTCTAATGTCATATTTCATAATTATATTTTTCATAAGTTTTGATCTTAAGTATTAACTAGAGATGATAGTGAGTAATAACAAAGAAGGCTTTGAGCAGCATAGTCTACACATTTTATAATTTAAATTTTTTCGGATCATTTTTTTCTTCTTCAAAATCTGATCCAAAATATAGAATAATTGTAAGAATTGGAAATACAGTTATTGATATTGGGTGTTGAATGAATTTATGTATTTAAAATATACATTCAATGTTCAATGACTAAATACAATTTGACCATAAATTAAATAGCCATATTCTCATGATGATTGCCTAAAATAGTCCAAATTGTATAACATTTAGACTTGTGATGTTTACAAACATGTGAAATTCATAATTAATTTTGTGAATGGATGACAAATATTTAAAAACAAATTTTATAATCCCCAATGGGCATGTTGCAATCGACACAAGTGAGCAGCCAGTTGGGGCCTCCCATGTGTGGGTGTGGAAGGAGGACTGGAGGGACAACTATGTCCATTTGACATTGAAATCACAATATGGTGGAGGATCCACATGACCGAGGTTTACTTTTTTTCCGCTTGAATCAACCCCACTCAATCTTACCTAAGTAGTCCCTGGTCTCATCACATTCACTACACAATGAAGAAATATGAGGAAACATAGGATGCCATTGATGGCAATACTAGTTGCATTGCATTATTCAGTGAATTTATGGGGAAATATGTAATGTTCCAATCACTATGGTTTTTTTACGATGAATGAATTGGTAATTCTAGGGTGCAAGCAGGAAACAACTCCATTCATTACCTTGGTGAAGCTCAGTAATCAGAAGGACCAAGCCATCCTAGCCTAGTCTTATCCCTTCTTTGCAATTCATTATCTTGTCTAAGGTTCCTTTTCTTTCATCCCTTTCATCCGCAGTTGGACCTCGCTGGAAACAAAGCTCTTTTAGTTCTAATTGAAAGTTGTCCTCAGTATCATTAGTTAGAATTCTTAGGTATACTGCCTACTAATGATTTTCAACATTGCTGAAAAATGCAGCAAGAAATTCTCAATTTGATTTTTCCTTGATTAAATTGAGAAAATTTGAATTTCCACATCAACATAAAATTTTGATGTAGTTAACTTGTGTGACATGGCTTGTGTCACCCACTTTACTCAATAAATTTGAGTTGGAGGAGTTAGACTTCAGTTAAGTATGTGTTATTTATTGCTAATTTGTAGCAATCAAAGTCAGTTATCTCAAATTTTTTTCCGTCAAACTAGTTCCAACTGTTGGAGGAACTAGTGGAAGGTCAATTATGCAGTGGGACTTCATTCAAACTCAATGATCATCTAGTTAACTGATCAATCAACCCAAAATATCTAGTGCATGCTGAGAATTAGAGTTCCCCAGCCATGGTGGAAATTCCAACGCAGTGTAACACCAGTTGTAGACTAGTCTTAAGTGTACAAGTGTTGCATGCAGTTAGATGATCAACCTTGGCAATTGCGCAATCCATTTTGGAGAAATTCCTAAATAATAGGGGCCTAATTTCTTAGGAATTTTGCAAGGAAATAGGCGCTCAAGAAGAGGAAAAAATTGACTAAGTTTGGGTAAAAGCTTCTGAGTGAGTAGAGAGAGAGGTTATTCACTTGCAAGGTGTGCTTAGTTGAGCAAAGAAATTGTAATACATCTCTATTCATCATATTAATGCAAGCAAACATTGGGGTTTTCAATAATTTCTTTCTTCAAGAAAAATATTGTTTGAATGTGTGCGATTTCTTATTGCATGTCTGATATTTTTGTTATGAATTGTGAAATAATGTCTGCAGAGTAGTAGAGTAGGTTTGTGTCTTGTGATTTTGATTAAAAATTCATAAGAAGTTGCAAATCTACACCATAATTTCTACATGGTATTGGAGCAGAATTCACATTAGAACGGGAATTTCGAAGTTGTTTCTCACGAGGTTTGAATTTGGAGTTCAGTGCAACAGGATTTCTTCATAGATGGGAAGATGGCCTTAAATGGACTAAGGCTAGAGTATGCCTTGGAAGGCAGCTCTAATTTTGTTGCGTGGAAGGATCACA
This sequence comes from Pinus taeda, assembly GCA_000404065.3. Classification (NCBI taxonomy): domain Eukaryota; kingdom Viridiplantae; phylum Streptophyta; class Pinopsida; order Pinales; family Pinaceae; genus Pinus; species Pinus taeda. The sequence goes on along the minus strand of APFE031323501.1, from coordinate 21,643 downwards.
TGGAGGTGGTATCGGATGACAATGGATTGCTAGAATACATCAAGACAAATGTTGCAAAACCATCAGAATCTGATGTCCAAAACCTTGCTCAGTGGAATAAAGATGTAGCAAAGGTGAGGAGAATAATCTTAGAGGGAGTAGGGGATCACATTGTCTCAAATATCCATGTAAAAGAAACTTCATTCGCAATGTGGAAAGCACTGACAGAATTGTTCGAGAATAATAGCGACCAAAGGAAGATGGAGCTCAAGGATAAAATTTGAAGTATCCAGATGCAAAAGAATGACACTATTCTACAATATTTGATCAAGTTCACACAATGTTGTGACTAACTTGGAGGGGTCAGTGTTAATGTTCCTGAAGAATGCTTGGTAAACCTAACCCTTCTGGGCCTTCCCAAGAGTTGCCATAGCTATAAAGATTCGGTGAACGAGTGGGAGAAACTACCGAATTGGGAGTGCTTTTGGTATGATTTGGTACAGGAGGAAAAGGCGAATTACCAGAGATGGGACTTCATCCAACAGTAAGGACGAAGAAAACTTTACAATGGATGGAAAGGCAAAGAAGGGAAAAGGGAAGAAATCTTAATCCAAACCAGAATCCATTCAAGGCGGAAAGAAGAAAGATTTTTCCAAAATTAAGTGCTTCCATTGTCATGAATTCAGAGACTCTACACCACGAAGTCTCCACACAAAAAGGAAAGCAAGAAGATCCCAAGAGGAGTGGCATGTGAACCCTTGGCTTCACAGTTTAAGTTTGACTTTACCCTTATCGCATGCATGGCCAAAATAATGATGGGTAGCGTGTGGTACTTAGACTCAGGTGCACCATTCCACATGACAGGGTTTAAAGACTTTTTCAGTGACCTCGAAGAAAAATATCTGTAGATGCACATTGAGATGGGGGATGACAGAAGGTATAACATGACCAGAATTGGTACAATCACCTCTAAGAGGGAGTCGGTCTCCCCCCTTAGGCTCAAGGATGTCATGTTCATACCGGGCCTAAATAAAAATATCGTCTTTGTTGCATTTTTGGAAGACCGTGGTTATGATGTGATCTTCAACAAAGGAAAGGCATTCTTGAGACACATAGCCACGAGAGAGATGAAGTAGATCGGGGTTCGTGTGAATAACAGGTATAAGCTATATGTGGAAGATTGTGTTGGATTAAGCACAAAGGCGTAGAAGGTGCAAAGTCATGATGTCGGTGAAATTTGGCATATAAGACTTGGCCATTTGCATCATGACACCCTAAAGATTATGCAGAAGATAACCACAAGCCTCCCGAAAGGCGTACTTGAGCAGCAAGATGTATGCAAAGGATGTACACAAAATCCACATTCCATGATCGGGACAACAAATCACATGCAATCCTTGAAAGGATCCACTATGATGTTTGTGGACCTTTCTCGACAGCCTCCATTACCAGGCACAAATATTTTGTCAATTTTTTTGATTTTTGATTTTTATTTTTATTGATGGCAGTGCTCGATATTCTTCATGCGTTAGAAATATGATACATTCTCCATGTTGGTAGAATTCAAGGCACTGGTTGAGAAAGAAATCGACAAGAAGGTGAAGGCTCTCAGGAGTGATAATGGAAGTGAGTACATGTCAAATGAATTTAAAAATTTATGTGTAAAAGAAGGCATTTGATGAGAGTTGACAATACCCCACAACCCATAGCACAATGGGGTGGCTGAGAGAAAGAACCATAGCATTGTGGGAGCAGTGAGGGAAATATTGCATGACCAAGGCCTACCTCTGCATTTGTGGACCGAGGCATGCAACACAACAGTCTATTTGTAGAACCGGAGCCCTCATTGGATTTTTGGCATGATAATGCTAAAGGGGGCTTTCTCGGGGAGGGAGTTAGATGTGTCACACTTCAAGATTTTTCAGGCCTTTTTTTATTGCCATGTCTCCAAAGAATCAGTGAAGAAGCTAGAGCCAACAATGAAATTGGGGGTGTTTATGGGTTATGTAAAAACTCCCCAAAGTTATCTTATGTATTTTTCATCCCTCAAAATGAGAGTTGTGCAAAGGGATGTAAAATTTGATGAGGAGAAATCATTGTGGTGCTCCCTTGAGAGGGGGCTTTAGATCCCACAAGAAGAGGAGCTTTTAGCTCCAAAGGAGGAACCTCAAGAAGTTGTGGAGAAACCACAAATTGACGAGTAGAGAATGGAGACATCCACTCAAGTAGAACCATCCAGAGAAGGCAGAAAAAGAACTAGGGAAGCTAAGAGACTTGTTCATAATGCGAGGGAGAATGTGGGTGCTCCTTCAAATCAGCGTAGGCATAAAAGGTCACCTGATCAATACACTAGCTACATGAATCTAATGACTGAGCTTGTAGAGACTGAGTCATCCTATTTTGAGGAAGTAGTAGAGAAATCTATATGGGTTGATGCAATGGTGGAGGAATATGAATCCATTGTAAAGGACAATGTTTGGGAAGTGGTCCAAGACCAGCAGATAAATCAGTTATGGGTTCGAGATGGATCTTCAAGGTGAAGCAGGCAATAGACGAAAGCATAGTGAAGTATAAGGACATATTTGTGGCCAAAGAGTACTCTAATGTTGAAGGGATTGACTATGAGGAGACCTTTACTCTTGTAGCAAGGTACTCATCCAATATATCAATTATTTCTTTGGCTGCATAGATGGGATGGAAGATCTAGCAGACGAATGTAAAAACAAAATTCCTCAATGGATTTATTGAGGAGGAGGTGTACATCGAGCAACTAGAATGCTTTGAGACTTTTAATCGAGAGTCTCATGTGTGCAGACTCAAGCAAGAATTGTACGGTCTCAAACAAGTACCCTGTGTTTGGTACACCAAGATCGATAGCTATCTCACTGGTTTGGGCTTCACCAAAAGTGAAGCGGATGAAAATCTCTATCATAGCTTGGTAGAAGGTAAATGTCTCATTATTTCCTTATATATTGATGATGATTTGGTGATGGGGAGTTTGAAATGAAGGACATGGGTTGCATGCAGTACTTCCTCAGGTTGGAAGTATGGCAAGGTGATGGGGAATTGTTTGTCTCACAAGGAAGGTATTCAAATGAGATATTATAGGCGTTTTGCATGGAGAGTTTCAAACCCATGGAGACATATCTAGCGACAAACTAGAGGAAGGATGATGTCACTTCAGGTCAGGAAGTGGATGCTACCATTTATCGGAAGTTGGTGGGTTCACTGATGTATCTTGTGAACACACGACCAAATATGTGCTATGTAGTCAACTAAATGATAAAATTTATGGTTAGGCCAACCAAATTATTTTGGAAGGAAACTAAGCATGTTATATAGGACCTCACAGGAACTGCCCAATTTGGACTATGGTACAGATGGATAGAGGGAGTGAAGATGTGTGGCTTCACAGATGTAGATTTGGTAGGGAGTCCATCATACCGAAGGATTACATTAGGTGAAATTTTCAGTGTTGGGTCCATAAATGTTTCCTAGTACAAGAAGAAGAAAAGATATGTGGTGCTCAGATAGGCAGAAGCAGAATACAGGGTTGAAATTCAAGCATCGTGTGAGGTGATCTGGATGAGAAAGATACTTATTGGATTGTTTGGTCAGATGATGGATCCAACTGTGATCTACTGTGATAATCAGAGTTGCATCAAGCTCTATGAGAATCTTGTTTTTCACAATCAATCCAAGCATATAGGTATTTGGTATCACCATTTACAGAACTGTGTGTAGAAGTGGATAATGTTGCTTCAATACTTTCGATGGAGGAACAAGATGCTGACATTTTGACAAAGGCCTTGTCAAGAGGAAAGTTACAGTTCCATAGGTGCAAGATAGGGGTGGTTGATAATCCCATTCTTACTGAGAGGGAGTGTTGAAAAATGCTGCAAGAAATTCTCAATTTGATTTTGCCTTGATTAAATTAAGAAAATTAGAATTTCCACATCAACAAACTTGGATGTAGTTAACTTGTGTGACATGGCTTGTGTCACCCAGTTTACTCAGTAAATTCGAGTTGGAGGTGTTATAGTTTAGTTAAGAATGCGTGATTGCTAATTTGTAGCAATTAAAGTCAGTTATCTCAAGCTGTTTTCAGTTAAACTAGTTGCAATTGTTGGAGGAACTAGTGGAAGGTCAGTTGTGCATTGGGACTTTAGTCAAACTCAATGATCATCTAGTTAACTGATCAATCAACCCAAAATAGCTAGTGCATGTAGAGAATTCGAGTTCCCCAGTTGTGGTGTAGATTCCAAGGCAATGCAACATCAGTTGTAGACTCGTCTTGAGTGCACAGGTGTTGCATGGAAGATAGATGATCAACCTTGAGAATTGTGCAATCCATTTTGGAGAAAATCCTAAATAATAGGGGCCTAATTTCTCAGGAATTAGGCAAGGAAATAGGGGCTCAAGCAAAGGCATAAATTGACTAAGTCTGGGTCAGAGCTTCTTAGTGAGCAAAGAGATATGTTATTCACTTTTAGGGTGTGCTCACTTGAGCAAAGCAATTGTAATACATCTCCATTCATAAGATTAATGCAAGAAGGCATTGGGGTTTTTATCAGTTTGCTTTCCCCAAGAAAAATACTATTTTCATGTGTGTGATTTCTTATTGCATGTCTAAGATTTTTGTTCTAAATTGTGAAATAATGTCTGCAGAGCAATACAGTAGGTTTGTGTCTTGTGATTTTGATTAAAACTTCATAATTTGTTGCAAATATACACCCTAATTTCTACAGACATATCACTTGTGATTGGTCTTTCTATCATTTGTGGTTTATGGTTTATTTTGTTTTTATCTTATTTATTAATTTTGATTACCTGTTGGAGCATAATCCTTAGCACTAGATTCCCTCTCGCCTCCCTCTCCTCCTTCTTTCCATATTCATCCACCTTACCCTCACCCTGGTTGTGAGTCTTACCTCTTCGCTTTCTTTCCCACTACTATCCCCACTCTTCTCATTTGTCTTGTCACTCTCCCCATAGTTGGAAACATTTCATGCCACAAATCTCACTCGAGCAGGGGGTTGGAGGTCATAACACCCACAACAACACCCAAGATCGATCCCAAGTCATGCTTTAGGTAAAAGATACTATGAACACGTGCCATTTGTTGTTCAACATGAAATTGTTGACATTGAGCATGAGGTGGCTAGTGAAAGACACGATGTATCAGATTCAAAGGTCATGGAAAAGGTGTCAAACTAAATTCCATATTTAGGTACTCTAAGAGTATGCTAAAACTAATATCTACAAATTATTCACTTGTATTGCCACATCCAAAATCTATTCGAAAAGGTCCTATTCGAACACAATGAAAGAAGAGATGAGTTGCTCCTCTACATAGAGGAACTACACCTGCTTTATCAAATTATGGATGAGTGTGTCTAATGCATGGAGGAAATAATCTTTCACAACAAGGATCAGCCACCACCAGGCCAGCCTAGGTGTCTAACTCTAGCTAGTTAGCATCTTCATGTTCTCATAGTATGTTACATCTTACATTATATTTTCATTTTATATGGCATCTTGTTTGTGTATCTTGTTCTTAGTTACTCTAGTTTCCATGGCTCTTAGGCCAAAGTTTTGTAATGTAAACACTTGTCATGTCCAACACAATATGCTTATTTTGGAAAATTCATGCTTGAGTTTCAAGTATTGCCTTTGGTCTAGTTTTTAAACTGGTAGACCAACACTAATTAAGGTGTTTATCCAAAGTATGTATTATAAAAATATATATTTAGAAGCAAAAAAATTCCCATCGAAAAACCTGATATTATAAAAAAAAATCTAAGTAAACAAAAACCAAAACAAATTCATAGTGTGTTGAAAAATGTGCAACAAGAAATGTTAAATCTAGAATGTGCTAAAAATAGACCTGCTAAAAATAGAATGTCTAGAAATAGCAGTTTGGCCAGTGAGGTCATTGGCCACATTGGGTGAGAGGTGAAACTACTAAAAATAGAAAGTTCTAAAAATAGCATTTATGGGTCCCTTCCTATTTATAGCAGTCCCTAGTCTATCTATAGGAAGTAAAATTAATTTTGGTCTTAACAACAGTTTAAAATATTAATTATTTAATCTCCATGAGTTAATTAATTATGGAAAATTAAACTTGAAGTCTTTATTAGATCATGCAATTATTTTCTCACTTGATTTAAATATTTATCCCTTGATTAAAGGAGATAAGGTTCAGTTCTATAATGAGAGGATCAGTTGACTTAGTTTTACTTAGTTAAGTCCAGTTAAATTAATCTAACAAGTTGTTAAATTAATGAAATATAGTTTGTTAATGCTTGCATGCATGTGACAACTATTATTTCAGATAACTGAGCATTCCCTCATGGATAACTGATGCATGTTAGTTCAGACAGAGGCCCATTTGAGATTAGATGTGGGACAGTGTACTATCGAATGCTTGGATATTTCTAGTAAGTATTGCTTGCATGGAAAATGATCTATTATAGGAGATTGGAGGACTTGTGGCCTATATATTGAGACTTAGGTAGTCCATTATTTTCATCTTATGATTGAAGATCATCAAGATCTTCTGATTATAGAGAGAGCAGGATAGCTATTAAGCTTATTCTTTTTGTATGTTGTTGAGGATCTCCACTTGATTGATAATACATGGTTGGGGTTTTATGTTGGTGCTTTCCCCTGGATATATCTTGTGTTATGTGTGATTATTTCTCTTAATAAATTATGCATGTTTCTACTTGATGTTGCGCATGAATTCGATTATGCTTCCGCTTAATGTTTTGTAGAAGTAGAACAAGTATTATGCTTTAGGACATTGCATATATTGATTTGTTCTACAGGTGAAATTTCTACATGGTATCAGGGCACAGGTGATCAAGCAAGAATAGTATACTAGCAGGAGAAATTCAAAGTTTATTATTCGAGATATAGATCTCAAGTTCTTATCAGATATATTTCGTCAATGGCGTTCTATGGTTTGAGGCTTGAGTATGCCCTTGATGGCAACTCAAACTATATAGCTTGGAAGGATCACATGGAGGCAGTTTTGGAAGATAATGG
>APFE031323501.1:0-12039 GCA_000404065.3 Pinus taeda | reverse complement strand
ATGAGTTAATTAATTATGGAAAATTAAACTTGAAGTCTTTGTGAGATCATGCAATTATTTTCTCCCTTGATTTAGGAATTTATCCCTTGATTAAAGGAGACAAGGTTCAGTTCTATAATGAGAGGATCAGTTGATTTAGTTTTACTTAGTCAAGTCTAGTTAGATTAATTTAACAAGTTGTTAAATTAATGAAATATAGTTTGTTAATGCTTGCATGCATGTGACAACTATTATTTCAGATAATTGAGCATTCCCTCATGGATAACTGATGCATGTCAATTCAGACAGAGACCCAGTTGAGATCAGATGTGGGACAATGTACTATCAGATGCTTGGATATTTCTAGTAAGTATTCCTTGCATGGAAAAGGATCTATTATAGGAGATTGGAGGACTTGTGGCCTATATATTGAGGCCTAGGTAGTCCATGATTTTCATCTTCTGATTGAAGATCATCATGTTCTTCTGATTACAGAGAGAGCAGGATCGCTATTGAGCTTATTCTTTTTGTATGTTATTGAGAATCTTCACTTGATTGATAATACATGTTTGGGGTTTTATGCTAGTGCTTTCCCCTGGATATATCTTGTGTTATATGTGATTATTTCTCTTGATACGTTATGCATGTTTCTACTTGATGTTGCTCATGAATTCGATTATGCTTCCACTTAATTTTTTGTAGAATTCCCATATACTTGAATACTTAATGCAATTGGTCCAAACCTCCAGCATTGCAAATATTGATTTAATTTGACTAAAACTAGCATTTGCACCAGATGTTGCAAAGGAAACGCCGTAAGGCATAAATTGAAGAAAGCAAATAGAGCAAAAAAATACTTTGATAAAGAACAAGAATATATTGAACACTCAAATCAATGCCCCATTAACTGGAACCACTTAGTAGACATTCCATACAAAATGGGCATATGATCCAAGAACATTGATGCATAAGAGAGCCAATTAGTCAGGTAACATAAGTATAAATGGTTTCATAAATTAAAATCCACAGGTCTAACAAAGCTTGCCTAGCCATTTAAGATATATAAGCTATCTTGTTTAGCCATTTAAAATATAGAAGCTTCGAAACCTTTGTATATGAGCTATTGTCAAAGCACTGCCCTTGTCCTCAGAAGCATTACCACTAGTACCAAGGAGATCAGGACCTTCAAGCTGCCAAACCCCATGTATTTCATTGCCTGATCTTAATGATTTCATTTGGTTATGTAAAAGCCCCATGTATTTCATTGCTTGATTATTATGTAAAAGGTTACACCTTGTCTGGAAATTTAGGGTTGAAATTTTAAAGGCTATCATCATATTTTGGTCTTCAACGCTGATTGGCATGCCATGAATCGTTGGCATGCCAACGCGTGAGTCTTCCAAAAAGAATTTTCCATAAATTCAGGGCTGCAAAACCTTTTTCATGCTAGTTCTTACATTCATTCTGATCTTGCATACTGTTTTTAAACATATCAATATTTATTGTATGCATACATTGCTTTTAGTCCATGAAAAAATAATTGTAGTCCTACTCTGCTTTCATTTGCAAAGCCAGCATTCCAAGACTTGATGTAATGGCCATTTGATGATGGGGGTTGCATTTTTGCCTGGATCTGCCCCACCAAACTGTATCAGTTTCAAAGGAGTAAAACCCAATGCAAGGCCCAGGCCATTTTGGTAGAATAGCAACCTCTTGGACTGGGCAGCCCATTTTGGGGTATGTTTCTCAAATCACTTGTAGAAAACACATTCGAAGATGATGGTGAAAAATCAAGATCACTCAAAAACTCGGGGAATGGTACCTGATGGGATCAAGGGAGTGTTACGCTTTCAACCAGCGTTATATTTTCAACGAGATCTGCAACACCCAAATAGTATTAGTTTCAAAGAGATGAAGCAAACTGCAAGCCCTGCACAATTTTGGCAGAATAGCTACCTCACGGACCTGGCTCGTAGCACCTTGGCAGAAGGAAGTCTGCTCTAAATAGGGCAGCAACCTTTGGGAATTGTTTCTTAAAGCACTTCCAAAAAAAAATCCTGGATGAGGGTGAAAAATCAAAGTACTAAGAGACTAGAGGAATAATAGTCACATCAAATAGCAGTACAAAGGGCCTATTAAAAAGAAGTGGTGAACCGGCAACTGTGATCTATCATGATGCTAGAAGTATATAAACAAACTCCTAAAACCTTGAACTGTATTGGGAAGATATGTAGATCACGAGATAATGCAAACATATTTTTACAATCTAAATACTGAAATGGGCAGATGGATAAATCGCTAACTCTGCAGCCCCAGGTGTGTGATCAATGAGGCAGTAGCTAGGATGAACAACGCACTCAAAAAATGACCTTCAGTGAATTTCTAGCAATAATAATCAAACTAATATGATGACTGTTAGACCTGTCTTTCATGACAATATGTAGCAGTGTTCAAACAATAAAACTTCTATTACATGTAAGATCTCAATAGCAGGCCATATACAAGTACTTGAAGACTAAAATTACCGAACTCGTGAGGAGCACTAACATCTAGAGCAAACTAGGTGACAAGAGATTGTCCAAAATGATTGGCAGAATGGGAAATAACCACCAAAGAACGAACACTTCAAGCATGGGTAGAGAACCAGGGCATTGGTCCATTGATGAGATCAAGTGAGTGTTAAGCAGAATCCACTGGGGCTGCATTTTTTCCTGGATCTGCCCCACCAAACTGTACCAGTTTCAAAGGAGTAAAGCCTGAAAATATCTTCAAACTATGTGAAGTGGCGTATTTTCTCCATTGGTTATATTTCAGCAGTTTATTTGCTTTGAAAAGGAGATGCCTGTTAATCTTATAATATGCCATATGGTTCTCCCGCCTACCTAATCAGTAAAAGACTGCCATAATCCAAGATTCAATCGTTGCCAGGAATTCAAATGTGAGAGCGACGGTACATTAATAATATATTGAGCATATATTATAATCATAATGAGATACCTGTGTTTGAGCTCCACTAAAACACGGTCTAAGGGGTCATTAAACTACCCTTTTATTCATATAATGACCAGAATGTATCCTAGAGTCAACTAGATGTGAATGTAATAATTAATAAATAAATAAATTAGATTGTTCTACCAGTCTGCAACCACCAAAGATTGCATAATAAACCATCATACACATGAGTGTGGAGCACAAGTCCCAAATAAATTATAGAGACGAGTCACACAGTAACTGAAAACCTCTGCCAAATGACCCAAGTGCATCCATACATCCTAATGGACTGCAAATGAATTGTATGAAGTTACTGCATGGTCAAGCATTTGTTGTACATGCCTTTTCCTGAAATGTTAATTTGGTATTGACCCATAGCTGGAGGTGAATGTTCTAAAGATCAAATTACCAGATCCAGAGGCAGTGAAGTTCTTTGATATGAAAGTATACAGGAGCTTGAGATGTATGGGGTACTAAGTGCAGTAGCCTACTTCAAAAGCTCAACATATTCTCATAAAGGATATGGCAGTCAGGCTAGCAGTATTGACACTTTGGAGAGAAGGGGATTAAGAAGCTGAAGAAAATAAAAATTGAGAAGCAAATATGATCAACAGGAAAAGGCATTCAGGATATGGTGCATACAAGAAAGGATATATATTTTTTTTAATTCTCATGAAAATGTTCTTGGTAACTTTGGACAGAGTGATTATAGATAATATGCAATAAAGATAAACTTATGGGTAGATTGATACACTTACATAGCGATATTGTTTTCACTTTCTTTCAGTGGTTGAAGGAATTGGCTTCATATTTGTTTGTAACTTTGTGAACAGATATGTTTTGCCAAGACCTGTAGGCAAACGATGCCTTGTTGTTTCTTCTAATGGTACAACAGTAAGCAGGCTTCGCAATGGACGGATCTTGCATTGCTTCCCATCAGCTTTGCCAAATGGTGCAAGGACAAAAAATGTTGCTGGCCCTGGTCACACGTTTTGTATTTTGGATTGTATATTTCATGAGGTAAATTTGTGATTTAATGATTTGGCATATTTCAGAATGTCGATGTTTCATGTTTGACGCTTCCAATTATGTTGTCTTGATTTTATGGCTGTTGATTTTGTAATCTTGTTGTGTTCTGTTATCTCTGCTGCAGGCAGATCAAAGCTACTATGTAATTGATATGATTTGTTGGCGAGGATATTCATTATATGACTGCAGTGCTGAGTTCAGATTCTTTTGGTTGAACTCCAAACTTGCAGAGACAGGGCTTGTGATCCGCCTTCAACATACCATCGCTACCAGTTTCATGTTGTTCCTATTATGATTGTGATCAGGCAGGATTGCAAGATGCTTTTAATGGTCCTTTGCCTTATATTAGGGATGGGCTGTTGTTTTCATAATAGGTATTTTAAGTATTTTATAAACCAGAAATAACATACGTTCTATGTCCGCATTTCTTTTGCATCCTTGTATATTGTCCACAGTTGCAATCAGAACATCTTAGCAAGCAAAATGAATTATACTCCATCTACTCTATTCGACATTATAGCACCTAATTTCAGTTTCCAGTCCAATCCCTTCATTTTCTAGAGTCTCCAGATTTTTGACATGCAATGTCCTATAATGAAATGGACATTGCAATGGAAGGAGGGGTTTCGTTCTTGCTGAAGAAATGCTCCAGAAATGGCAACAAGACAAGAAATGCCATTTCCTATGGCCGTTCTCATTTCTAGAAGTGACAAATCCTTTCTCAAGTAACTTTGTGCAACATTGATTGTTTCTTCCTCTGTTTTTAATGCATTATCTGGTGACACCTTATCTCTAATTTTATCAGTACAAGTAAGATATTTAATATCACAATGTAGGGTTTGATTAATCTATTTCTGTACAAAATAAACCAGGTGAATATACTAAGTGAATACTTGGACGATGTAACTCTCCTTTTTTGTAATTATATAAGCCAGCATTTTCTCAAGTTCAATCGATCCTGTCAAACACCTAAAGTCTTTCAGTTGCTACAGGTTTTCTCCAGAGGGGAATTATCTATTTCAATAGGAATGTAAGTCAACAATACTACTACAATGGATGTTTTTGTCTATTCTATAGACTTTTACTGCTAATATTTGCTCTTTTCTATCATAGCACCAAAAAACTGTATCACGCATATTATATTATCTATATTTGTCTTGATGTATATGATTCTCGATTGTTTCAGGGTCACAGTAAACTAATGAATCATGGCCTCCCTATTTTGTTTTTTCGCCCAGAATTGCATCCGATAAATATGCTACAATATATATCTATTATCAATATAATATATATCAAAGCTTTTTTCGTACTAAAAAAGGACATCTGTATTATGTTGAGATCCGTAAGCGCATCCATAAACCCGTCGTGCCTCTACAGGCGATGATCATGTGACCTTTTGCCAAGATTCTAACAACCAAGAGAACCTACTTTTGGTAGATCCTGAAACCTTCTTTTCGCAGCTTGTCTTCTTCAAGAAATTCATAGATCATGGTTTTCGGCAAGCCGAATGTGGCGTTCAATGTTTGAAGTTCCTGCTGAGAATTGTTGTTGTAGGCCACGGCTGAAATAATCAGCGCGTCGATAAGCTAGACGGGATGGCGACTTTGGTCTGTTTCAACAGCTTTAAAAGAAAATAAAAGAGAGAACAAAAATTGAAAATATGCTAAATCTTGAAAATCGTAGACAAAGATAACTAAAAATTAATTTTGAATCACTTTTGCTTGATTAGTTGGCTAAGCATGGCCATCAATTTTGTGATTATGCTAATACTAATGCCTCTGGTCTGTTTAACCAGCTGTAAAAGAAAATGAAAGAGAGCAAAAATTTAAAATATGCTAAATCTTGAAAATCGCAGACAAAGAGAACTAAGAATTAATTTTGATTCACCTTTGCTTGATTATTTGGCTGAGCATGGCCATCGATTTTGTGGTTATGCGAATACTAATGCCTTTGGTCTGTTTCAACCGCTTTAAAAGAAAATGAATGAGAGAACACAAATTTAAAAATATGCTAGATCTTGAAAATCGTACAGAAATAACTAAGAATTAATTTTGATTCACCTTTGCTTCATTATTTGGCTGAGCATGGACATCAATTTTGTGGTTATGCAAATACTTATGCCTCTGGTCTGTTTCAATAGCTTTAAAAGAAAATGAAAGAGAGAACAAAAAATTATAATATGCTAAATCTTGAAAATCGTAGACAAAGATAACTAAGAATTAATTTTGATTCACCTTTGCTTGATTATTTTGCTGAGCATGGCCATCGATTTTGTGGTTATGTGAATAATAATGCCTCTGGTCTGTTTCAACAGCTTTAAACGAAAATGAAAGAGAGAACAAACATTTAAAATGTGCTAGATCTTGAAAATCGTAGACAAAGATAACTAAGAATTAACTTTGATTCACCTTTGCTTGATTATTTTGCTGAACATGGCCATCGATTTTGCGTTTTTGCGAATACTAATGCCTCTCGTTTGTTTCAACAGCTTTAAAAGAAAATGAAAGAGAACAAAAATTTAAAATATGCTAGATTTTGAAAATGGTAGACAAAGATAACTGAGAATTAATTTTGATTGACCTTTGCTTGATTATTTGGATGAGCATGGCCAACGATTTTGTGGTTATGGGAATACTAATGCCTCTGGTCTGTTTCAGCAACTTTAAAAGAAAATGAAAGAGAGAACAAAAATTTAAAATATGCTAGATCTTGAAAATCGTAGACAATGATAAGTAAGAATTAATTTTGATTCAACTTTGCTTGATTATTTGGCTGAGCATGGCCATCGATTTTGTGGTTATGTGAATACTAATGCCTCTGGTCTATTTCAACAGCGTTAAAATAAAATGAAAGAGAGAACAATAATTTAAAATATACTAGATCTTGAAAAGCGTAGACAAAGATAACTATTTTGATTCACCTTTTCTCTGTACAGCCTGATGCAAATTTGCATTTGTCCTTACATTTTTCGGATTTTCTGACCATGCTTATAGCCTTTAAAGAATTCCTTCCTTGTAGGGTTGTCAAAGATCCATTATTCCATTGTCAAAAGAATTACGAGCTGATGAAGATTTCACTTCATAGATTTGCATATCTCTATTTCCTTCTATTTTTAATAAAAATTAAGAACGCATATATCGCAATACACCACTTTATCCATTAACCTAACATCTGTCACAGTTGGCCATTACCGCCATTGCCAGAAATCCAGGCTAATGCTTGAGGCATTGGCCCGTGGGAGATCAACCGATGCCCTCAACGCTTCCTTGACAGCGTTATAAGCAGTCTGTGGCAGAAAGCTGTAGGTGGTTCCAGTGTCAATGATAAGTCCACCAGAGCCATCAGGTTGAAGATCAAAGATACCAGCAGGGATACTCAATGATTGGCCACCAACACTGATTTCCTCCAATGATAGATAATAGAATGATGGATTTGCACTGCTTTGAATAATAGGAGTGGAACTGACTGTCATGGCATTCAAGCTAGCAGTGTGACCTAAAAACAAAGGGCTGGTTTTGGAGGGAGAATCAGTTACAGAAACCAAACAGTAAGAAAACCTATTTCCCAACGGCGGGCCGAGCTGTGAGACCAAGGAGAGAGGTCCTCGTCTGAAGTCTACTACCCCACTTCCTTGCAAACCAACTCCTCCATTGTCGTTGCCGCAACCGAACGCAATAAGAGGAAGTGATTGAGAAGAAAATGCAAAGGTCTAGAATGAAAGAATGTCGTGGGTGAAGGACTGGTCAGCATAGGTATAGTTGTATTTACAGGCTCCATTATTGTTGCAAAGAAAGGCCGGAAGAGCCACGCACAAGGAGTCCGTGCAGGGGACTGTAATGTAAGTGGATGACCAAGAAGGATCATAGACTGGACTTGGTTGTTGATAGCAATTAATACAGGGCTTGCACTGGGCCCATATTAGATCACTCCCGGTGTCCAAAATTGCAGAAAACGATAATGGAGGCATACCAATTCCCATGTTGATAAGAAATTCTTCATTTCCTGCACTTACTGGAGCCTGGATATCTTCCATTTGAGCATCACCCTGAAATTTATTTCCAGACATGAGCTGCAGCTTTTGAAGTCTCCCGTGACTGTGATGGACTGCTCGTTTCCAGCGCTCTGTGAATGTGACATTCGCTGAAGTAAATGAATCTGCACGCACAATATCTATTCTCAATCCATTCTTAACACATGCAAGCAATCCACCAAATAAAAAATTACAGACAGCAATAAAGAAGGGAAAAGGAAAAGAAGGTGGCGTTTGCAGGTAATAGGATCCGGTTCAGCTGCTGCGCGGATGAAACTATTCGATGGATGCCAAATGAAACGCCCATGGGCAACCCCTTTGAATCAACGATCAAAGGCTGAAATTGTTGCAATCGTCTAACATATAATCATGTGGCTTACAAGATGACAGGTAAGCAGAGAGGGGAGTTGATTTCAGAGGGAAACGCCTTACGGCGTAAAAATCTCAAATGATCATGAATGTAATTTTGAATCCATAGAACTTCTAAATCTCTTTAAGGATAAGGGCTTCTTAACCTTGTGCACACATCATATATCCTAGGTCTCTAGGAATAATGTTTCATTTGAAGTAATGGGTTTTATGGAACATAGTCCCTTCTATTTGTATAGTAAATGTCACCTAATAAAAAAATGAAAAGCTTATCATATGGAAGAGCTTGATGTTAATACCAGTTATGTCATTATGTAGAGTAATTCAATAAATTTGAGCTAAAACAGACTCTTAATCTAGAGATTTAAATCCTTGCCTTTAGAACTATCTAATGTAATGTCCCTTAATAATAAATAATAAATAATATAATATAATAGTAAATAAATAATAAACAATAAATAAAAATAGTAATAGTGAATAAATAATAAATAATAAATAACAATACTAAAGCTCTAAATAAATATAAACAAAAATAAAACAAGAAAGCAGTAAAGTTGCATGTTGACACATGGAGTGTGTGCATGTGGTTCCCCTTCCAATGTTTTCTCTATTTAATAGATGGTGAGGAAGATGGTGAGGAAGATGAGAGGCATACCAGGGAATCCTTTGTCTCACAACACTATTCTCCCAAGAGAATGGATGATCAATCCATAGTCAACAATTTTCTTGAGTGTGAAGTGTTCTTTTTCTTTCTAAAGGGTCCCTCTCATTCTAATTCTAGTGATTCTTCATTGTGTTGGGAAATTTGAAATCAAGGAAATAGCTTCACTGTGTATTCAAACTCACTCATTGCAGAAATCCATCTTAATATGGGATTATTGAATTGGAAAATTGTGGGTCAAAACTTTGAATTGGGATGCCCTTCCTCCTATACGTGATGTTTGGGTGATGCTCCTTTTAAAGGGATTTCATCATAGAAAATGGAATTGGATTCTTAGGATGATTTTAATTCTTCATATGTGGCTCCATGAATCTCCTCTTCAAGTTTGAAAATTGTTGTGGAGAGACAACAAAGTTTTGTTTCAAATCCTCACACTGTTGAGCTCTTTCAATCTCGTTCAATCTCATTCAATGTATCAAACATAGATATCTATTGCAATCACTGAGTGAATTGACCATTATGTGTTCTTTGCAGACAATTTCTTCATAAGAACCATACATGAACACTTTCACGGATTGATCGCTCGCTAGTCAAATTAGACAGTTACAATATTAGTCTTCAGATTATAGTTTATTCTGTAAAGTCAACACCAAATAGAGGGTGAGGCCTGTCATAGAACTTAGAAACAACATAGAATAATGTCCTAGTAAGCTGTTGTAAGTACAACCTGTTAAAATCTGGTTATAAGTTAGACAGTTGTAACTTTTAGTGTAACCCTTTTTGATATAACTCAAACTAGATATACACCAAGTTTCCTAGCATAGAAGCTTTGGCTATGTGATATTTCCAACAATAAAGTGTATAAGAAAAAACTATTATCTCAAAGTTTTTATAGCATTCATTAGCCAAACAGATTTACATTCCTCTGACATGAATTTAACCGTTTAAATATTTTTATAGTGGATAGAGGGAAAAATCATCATGGACAGATATGAGATACATATTCTCTGAAATTTCCAAATCTATAACTTTCCAACATCTTTCAAAGTAATATATTTCTTTATTTCAAGATCTAGAGTTTTTCTACAAGAATTGTCACCAAACACAACAAAAACTTCAGAAAATCGGATAGCCTAATGTCTGAATACTTACTTGATGGCCCCTACTTTGACTATAATTCAGATTCCCTCCTATTTGAATACTTAGTTGCAACAGCCATGGATGATTTTGAAACACAAAGGATTTTATCTAAATCTAAATGCTTCAAGGGTCTTGGCCTCTAAGAAGTTAGATGACCATCCTTTTCTTGATTCAACAACTATGATTGGGATATATGTTGCTTTCTTGCAAAGTTATCTTATATCAAGATTCAGAACCATTGTTTCCTTCACATAAGGTAGCTATATGATCAAAGTCAATATTATCCTCCATGTTTTCATTACATTATAGAATAAACTCTGAGAACTTTTAATTGTCAAAACTCATATGAGCATTTTGTTGGCGGTACATTTATCATGAAATTAACATTAATTATTTTCTCCTTTTAAGTTTAGCAAGGATTAACTAGGACTATGAAAACAAGTTGACTTAAAGTGTTTTTTCTACCAGAGAAATATCCTGTTATTCTTTTATAGATATAAAAGTATATCCATATATGCCCATGGCATTCCTGATAGGCCAAAGAGCCCCTGACAGTTGTCCATTAGATAGGGGATCAAGAATGAAAAGATCTCAAAAAAAAAAAAAAAAAAAATGAATATACACCATTCCCTGTAAAATCATTTTTGAAACAATCTTATAGCGATGCATAAAAAAAAAGAGCCTATAGTCTATATTTCAATGATGCAAAAAAAGTTTTCAGGATCAGTCTTGCTACCGTATTCCTAATTAGAACCATCAGTTATGAGAAATTCTTGTTTGGTGACCTTCTTTGACTGTTATAACTCCAAATGCCAGGATCCGAGTCTAGGTCAATATTTGAGAGGTGACCTTCTTGATTCCTATCCCTGAAATTTTAAGAAAGAAGAGACCAAATGTTGAATATTCTAGAAACATGGCTAAAGATTATAATTCTGAAGCCTGGAGGAACTCTTCATATAGTTTCTCACAAGCAGAGAATCTCCATAGATATGGAGATGAGATACCTTATGTTCTTGAGCATGATGGAGTAAAAATTTTAGAGCCATAAACTCTACATAATTGTTCATTGATGGCCCAAGTCTTGCAGAAAAGGAAAAATAATGGAGACTGCCCAAGAAAGAAATCAGCCTTCCTCTTAGCCTGAAGGCAAGAGTAAGGTCACTGGTACCGTGCCACCACCACATTATATACTCATTTAAGAGCACCACATAGATGATTTTTTTTTGAAGAGCTTAATATGTCTTTTTATGGGTTTTGAATCCAAGTGGGGAAGATAACTATTTTACCCAACTACCCATGCTAAACCCAATTGAGAAATTTGTGGCCCTCTATGTTGTAGTTAGCAACAATTAACCTCATCAAATTACTCTATGATCTTGAAAAATCACTGTGTGATCTTGAAAAGTGATCCAGTATTCCAATATTTCTATTACTATCTATTAGTGCTGGTGTGTTCTACATGCATGGTTTACTAGTGTTATTAAATATTTTGTTCAATGTATGTTCCGTCATGAAGGGTCATGGTACAGTTGGACTTAGGAACTAACAGAAACACACTATTTGTGGGAATGTGCAATAGTTGTGTTGATGCGCTCTCAATGTTATGGGCTTTAAAGGCCATCTTTTGGTTTCATTAGATACCTTTCATTGTAAGGCTATTTTCAACTATAGATGGATGTAGTCAACAGGGAGCAAAGAGTTCAAAGAATTCACTCGTTATGTAAATTCATTTTGCTAAAAATGATTCAGTCACTGGTGTTTTTGCTAGTAAATTTATTCTCCCCTTCCTTTTAGTATGGGACTTACAATTTGGGAACCTACATTTAAAAATGTTGAAAGA
>APFE031323495.1:0-14286 GCA_000404065.3 Pinus taeda | reverse complement strand
GAAATTGCAAAATTAAAATTAAACACTTGAATATGCATAAAATACATCAAAATGAGATGGATGTGATGGAAAATGGATGAAAAATATAAGGATTAAGTAGGTTTCCCTAAGCAAAAATAGACCAAAACTGAGGGCCAACATCTCCCCCTTGCTGATCTTCAAGCATGTCCTCATGCTTGTCTTTGTCTCATTGATCTTCTGCTTTTGTATGCTGACTGATGTTCTGATGTACCTGTGACTCTGTCCCTTGTAGATGAAGCTTTCTCTTGATCTATCTGTAAAAGGATATCTATGCCTTCATGTACTTCTTCTCTTTTCTTGTGGATGACATTCTTTACCAATATATCATTCTGGATGAGTGACTTTAGAGAAGACAACAAATAAAACTTGAATTTGCAATACATTCTAACATAGGATCCATGTCCCTCTCAAATTAACAATTTTACTCAAAGCATCTGATATCCAGTTGCCCTTACATCTCCCTAGGTGAAGCAAAATTTTTTATGTCTAGGCATTCACTTTCAATTTAGCCACTGATTTACCCATGCAATCTGCAAAATATGGGTTGGAAGAACCATAAAAATATCCCAAACATAAATGAATTTGAGAAAACTGTTGGCACAAATCCTAATTAGGCTCGTTCTGAAGAAAACCCATGTTTTCGTTTTTCAAATTTCATTCAAATGTTTCTCCAGCATCTTTCTTACCTCTTTTCTAATTCCCTTGACAAGGAGATGAGACCAATCCTCAAAAATATGAACACAGTTTTGATATAAAAAGATTATAAAAACATAAACATGTTTTTATTAATCTATTTCTTATAGTCTATCCTCTGTTTCATCAAAATTAAAAAACTCCTTTGTCTCTGTCTTTGCAGCAATATTGTCCCTGTTTGTCACCTCTCCTCTGTTCATGCAAACCAAATATCCATCTTTATACATACTTCTATAAGAAAGAAATTGAACTTTGTTTTGGAAAAGAAATATTCAAAAAAATGAAATCATATCATAATTCCTCCTTTTATAATCCATCTATATGAAATATGGAATTATAATTTTAAATTTGGAATACCACCATATATGCATTTGCTCCGCCATATGTCCATTTACTCTTATGCACCATGCGTATGATTTTATTTTAAAAACATTATGAACACGTTAGAAATAATGTTTTTTTAAAATTAATACCTCTTAAGCACTGTAAGTTTTTCTTTTCAGTCTTAAGTATGCGGAATCCATGCAGAAATTGTCCCACGCTTCAAAGTTCCAGATCATACTATGTTTTCGGCTACTTCAAACACAAACAAAATGCTCAATTGACTGGTTCTATGCCTTGACTTATGCAAATTTACACAGCGTAGTCTTCATCATATGACTTCAGGATCATCTCTTCACGCTTTTGGAGCACCCATTCAACAAGATATTCTGGTACTGATTTGTATTCTCCACAATTTCTTTAGCAACCTTTGATTTCTCCACAACGTCTTCAGAAATATCCGCTCTATCGATTAATTCAACACCAATTTTAGATTTTGCTGCCAAATCTTCAAACACAAGGGCACACTTTGTTTTTTTAAAAACTCTTTCCTTCATGCATCAAACTGAAACGCGACTATTTGATCATAAAACACATGGACAGGTGTAGACTTCAGCTCAACAAACTACATGTTTTCAAAAATTTACTCAAACGTTTCATTCATTACTTCAACATGCAGCCAAACTTCAATAAGACACCCTGTTTTGTGGAGAACCGAGATCTTTCAGTCATGATTTGTTTTGATTTTTTCACCTTACAGTTAACAACACATTCCCCGTGCCTTATTTGTGAAAGAAAACTCACTGGCTGTGATGACTATCGTGATGACTATCGTGATTCCTCTGCAACGTGGCTCGAATAACCTGATATTTGATTAAAACTTGCAGAAATTTCTGGGAAATGGTTGTGGCAGCGTGTATCTCTTAAATCTACAGGTGGCAGCATGTATCTTTAACTGAAGTTATATCTTTATTAGAAACTATCCTTGTAATCCTCTAACGGGATTAACTCTTACAGGTGGCAGAATATTTTAATGACAACAAATAGCAAACGATTCCGGAACTAATGTCTCATATTTCAACTAAATCTGAAGTTCGATTTTCAAAATCATTTTAGTTTAATTTCTGAGGGACCGATGCTTACCCACTGGGATGTCTCTGCGTGATTCAAGGGATTCTGTGCGTTTTGAACGGCTCAGCTTGTTGACTGAAATTTCCCACGAGATTTTGGCAACTAACTGGCGCTATTTTACCCACAGATTCAGTTATTTTTATCCTTACCTCCTCTATCAAAATGTTTAATGCTTGTCAATACTCCAGCTGCTATTCTCTGGCAAAAACAATTCATGATGCTGAGCTGCTTCAACAATGGCAGAGTTGTTCTTTGCTGAACGTACAAGATTTATAAAAACGTTTTTACCATTTTGTTTGTTGTCCAGGGTTTTTTACCGAAACGTTTTAACTATTTTCTGGTTACCTTTGCTGTGCTTTGAATAGAATGCAGCGTGATTTTTCCTGTGTGTTTTTAAAAAACGTTTTGACCCATTCACATTGCTTGATCATAAAAAAACGTTTTTGACCATTTCACTGTCGTCTAGTACGCCGTGTATAACCATCAAAATGATAATTGGAACTGTGCTTATTATTTTCATTGTGCTGTTGACACCATCCGACATTCATACTTAATTTATTTGAAGCCGTTGTTCAACCCATATCGTGGCTGTCCTTCTGCATACCAACTCATTTTGCCATGACTGCTGTAAAAAAAAAAAAAAAAAACCATGGTTTTTTTATTTTCGCCATTCATCCCTTCTCACATGAACCATGCACTCATAAATTATTTCGATTTAATGGCACATATTTGCTACTTATAACATTACCCTTTGCTGTATTACCATCGTGCCCATCAAAGGTTTGAGCAACTTTTGAAAGCCTGTTTGAATCATATCCCCGCCTAATATCATTTCATGCAAGCTTTAAATGAATTTACAAACTGTTGTGCCTTTCAATATGATTCAATATAATGCATATGTGCAACATATATTTGTTATATGCATATATTTCCTTATGAAATATTGCCTTTGTTGATGTATTTCCCTTAAAAACAATGTGCATGTTTGATATTGCTCACCCTTTACCATATGCTTGATATCGTTGCATAGTTCCATAAGGTTTTCCATCATATTGTATGCAATCTGCCATTATAACTTCACCTTATTGCATCATATCATTTCAATTTTGTTTGTTTGATATTCCATATGTATTGCAATGATTTCCTTAATTTTAAAATGACCATTTTCAGGTCATGTTTAAAATTGTTTCCATAGGACTAATGCTTGCTTTGTTTGTGCAGGTTCAACTTTTTTAAATCCTCACTTTGATCCCTTTTGCTTTATGGAAAAATACTTAGGGTTAGGGTTATGAAATGAATATGGAATATAGAAATAAATATAGGGTTATGAAATGTTAGGGTTATGGAATGAATGTACATATGTACATTGGATTAGGTATAGGATAAATGAAAATGTAGAATATAGGATAATGGGTATAGGATGACGAAAATGTATAAAATATGCATTCAGGTATTAACTCAATTTCAACAAAGTCTAAAAATTTCTACAAAAATGTGAATTTACAAGAGCAAAATTTGTACTTACTATTCTTGTACTTCCCTGTAGTATTGGATGCATGCTGATATTCTTTAACAATATTGGATGAAGTTGTCTTGATTGAATATTGTAGATAGATAGAGCTTATTTATGCCTTCTGTTCTAGCATCCTTCATTGATTCTGGTCCATTCATTGTTGATGTCGTTCAGGTCCCTCTGCAATTGATTCATGATAACTAAGGTCCCTTTTGTGATGTACATTTTTATGCAATATATACATGTTTTTGCTAACATTTCAGGTCCCTCTGCAATTGATTTCAAAAATATTTCAGGTCCCAACTGACAACAATACAAGTTTCATCGTCAATTCAGATGCACAACTAAGTTTATTTTTGCAAACCTTCCCCCTTGCTGATGGGAAGACTTGTCCTCAAGTCTTGTTTATTTTGGAGGATGATTCCTGCAAACTCAAACTGAAGAAATGGTAAAACAAAATAGAGAATTCATATCAGCCAAACAAGTTGGTTTTCCGATATGAATTCGAGTTTGTATTGTGCCACTTTCGTGGATTTTCACAACCAAACTCCTTTATTATTTTTGATCTTTTTCTATTTTTTATTTTCAAGATGGATATGGGGTGTAATGGAGTAGGGAAGTATGGAAAGCTTATGAAAATAGGTTATATTGAAGTCATGAGATAGTAGTAAATGGATAGATAATAAGTCTTGGACTTCAACATGCTTGGTCATGGAGCTTAACATACAGTATGGATGATGGATCAAATCATGAACAATATGGATTCAATATGAAAGGCTTCTTTGAAGATTGATGTGACTTGACATGGTATTGAACTTGACTGCTTCTTCTGATGATTATCTTCATGTCTTTTTGCTTTGATCTCGATCAGGTTGTAGGGTTTGGTGGTGTTGGTGGTCAACATCTAAGAGCAAGCTTCAAGATTTTGAGTTTCATTGAATGAACTCAACATCAGGTGAATTTTCACTTTTATTTGACTTGAAAATTTGTATTCATATTCTGGAATATGAATTTGACTTTAAAAATTACTTCATCCATGGAGTTCACTCCTTCATTCTTCTTATGACCTGCAAAAACATAGCACTTGCCTGCAAGAAAACATTAGATGATGGAGGAAGAGAGGTGTACAGTCTCTCTTATTCCAATAAACATGTAAATCATTACAAGAATTGCTCAGAAAACAAGTCCAAATATGATAGACAAACATAATGCATTTATTTACCCCTTTGAGGAATGGTGGCCAGCCTAGACCTCCTAGCGGTATTTTGTGTACCAAATATTTGTTTTATATCCAATCAGAGTGATTCCAAAGCCAAGTTTAAGTGAATTCATATGGCTACCTCATGTATAAACAGGTTTTCAAAATGGTTTAAAATGATATGGTAAAAATGATAAGGAGTGCCATGTTTGATAGAGCTGCTTGTTAATTGTTAACTAGACCAACAATCACTATTTGAAGTGTAACCTCTTCGATAAAGATCAGATCAATGTAATTCCACTTGGAGATTAAATTAGATTCATTTTTGTATTTCTAGTAGAAACAGGTCTTAAAAATTCTTAGGCTTGATATCACAAAATTGGTGATGAACAGACCTAGGAGGCAGAGTTTTACTATACTGTGTTGAAGACATGCAGTCACTGAATGTGGCATAACGTTTTCATTTCACCTCCAAATGGGATGATTCAAATTGTGTCTTAATCTAGACTTGATTATATATCTCCCATATAAACAGATTCTGAAAATAAGATGATTTGGTATTTCAAATATGCCAATGAACAGTCAAGACCTAGAATTGTCACCTTGCAGATTTTTCGACAAGCAGTTAGTATTTCAAGAATAAATTTTTCATATGATACCTGATTGAAGTGATTAAAATTTATTTGGAAACTATATTCCAAGGGCTATCTTCCCTATGAATTTCAGATAAAAAAATTTCCATTAGACACTTCAAATATAGGCTGTACTAACTCTGTCCTTAACATTTCACTTGAGACCTAGTTTTGATTTTGATCACATTTTTATTTGTGATATAAATTGAAAACTTCAAAATGGATTCCAAAACCAGATTTCAAGAGATATATATGATTTCAAAATGATCCTATATGGTTACCCAAAATAGGCTTGTTCTTACTGCATTTTGCCATGTAGTCCTTTCAAATGAATATTGAACAATGATTTGAAGAAATTGTTTGAAACAAATTTATCATGGAAGTCTTATTGCGAATTCATTCTACTTGTTTATTTATTCTATTCTATGCTATTCTATTTTAGAAAAACAATTCATTCTCTCAAGTATAAGAGAATTTCCAGTGCATCCATTTTCGTAACAAGACCATAAGTAAACTCATATCCAAATTTGAAAAATATACTTTAATGAATGTTTGGACATGACAATTTATTTGATCATAAATTTGATGAGAAAGAATGTTGAAGAATGGAGTAGTGTTGTAACTTATTCTTTAACATCATCTTTTAGATCTTGTCGTTGAAAATGGATTTTGTAGTTATTTTTTTGATTTTATGTTTTTGTTGGGGGGTTTTGTGTTGGAAACCTAATTTTAGGATCTCTATTTTTAGGCATAAAGAAACATAACTAAGAGAAATGTATACTAACTAAATTTTTAGTGTTTTTGTGTACCTTGTGTTTGACTATACTGATAATTACCTCCCCGGCAAAGGCGCCAAAATGTTGGGCTAATTTATTGACTAAATTAACACAAGTATTTAATTATCAATCCGGGTTTGTAAAACTTGGAGGCAAATCCACTGTATATGGACACCAGATATAATCAAGTTTAGAAGATAAAATTTGGAGATTTAAAGAAGTACATATTACAAATATAGCCTACATTAATAATTTCAATTCACCTTGCAATGAAGGAAAGCTGAAATGGCTCTTAACTTAAGAGGTCCAATTCTTCCTCAATTATTACTTGATGAATAAAAATTAGAAACTATGAGCTCTCAATAGCTTAAGATAGACAAATCATCAATGAAGGGAGGCTTTTAACTTAAGAGACCTTTGGTATTTCCCATCATGATTCATTCACCATAATGCTATCAATTGAAGATTGAAAATTCATAAGAAAAACTGCTTGCATGTAATCAAGGAAAACCTAGTTTCAATCCACCAATTTAACAAAAGGAGTGTTGAACACCTTATTATTCCATCTTACTAAAGTGGTGAAGAAACTAAGATTCAATAAAATAAATCATCACACATCAACCATAAACCAATATGGAGAAAAGCACATAAACAAGTTCTAAAATAACCAACTTATGGAAAATTAAACTAGTCTAACAAAGAAGTGTACTTAGCTTGGAGTGGGGGCCCTCCACCCTTGCCTTGCACACTTGAAGAAATCTCAGCTACAGCAACGTCAGTAAATCAACCAAGCATGAACAACAAATTGGAATGAAACAAGTTCTTCAAATTAGTTCCCAACTCAAATTGTACAAAAGTTACATATAAATTCCATTACAAAAGCCATCAAAGTCTTGGCTTTAAATAGAGGTTTAATGAAACAAACTAATCTATATTATCTCTAACATTCATATCTACTCATATCCACCTATCTAAGTCGAACTCATCCAGTTCATCCCAAGAAATATGGTCAATCCCATAAAATCTCAAAACTGCCCTATTTCCTAGGGATTTTCTAGTGACTAGTCATGTTTGACTAGCCTTGACTGGGCCTAATAAAGCTTGTTCTGACCAAACCAAGTGGAGCTAGCTTAGTCCTAGTTCCCAAGCTGTCCATCCATGCATCAAACTCGAGCCCAAGTGTCCTGCAAACATGTCATCCACATAGCTATTACGAGAATTTATGATTCAGTCCAAAATTGCACTTGAAAATCAATTTTCATAAAAACTTCTAGAAATTGAAAAATTAAAATTAAACACCTGAATATGCATAAAATACATCAAAATGAGATGGATGTGATGGAAAATGGATGGAAAATATAAGGATTAAGTAGGTTTCCCTAAGCAAAAATAGACCAAAACTGAGGGCCAACATCTCCCCCTTGCTGATCTTCAAGCATGTCCTCATGCTTGCTTCTGCCTTTTGACCTTTTACTTCTCTATGCTGACTGATCTGCTGATGTACCTGTGGCTCTGTCCCATTGAAGATGAAGCTACCAGTAAAAAGGATATCTATGCTCTCATGTACTTCTTCTCTTTTCTTGTGGATGACATTCCTTACCAATATATCATTCTAGATGAGCAACTTCAGACGACAAATAAAACTTGAATTTTGCAATACATTCTGACATAGGATCCATGTCCCTCTCAAATCAAAAATTTTACTCAAAGGATCCAATATTTAGTTTCCCTTACATCTCCTTAGGTGAAGCAATTTTTTTTTATGTCTAGGCATTCACTTTAAATTTAGTCACTGATTTACCCATGCAATCTGCAAAATATGGGTTGGAAGAACCATAAAAATATCCCAAATATAAATGAATTTGAGAAAACTGCTCATATAAATCTTAATTATGCTCGTTCTGAAGAATACCCATGTTTTCATTTTTCAAAGTTTAGTTTATTTTGCTCAGAAAAAGCAACGAAAAATAGTAGCTTCTCAAAATTGAAATGCATCCCTGAGATTGAATGATCATTCAATTTGCAATCAATTTTTCTTCAAATGTTTCTCCAGCATTGTGCTTACCTCTTGTTTATGCTCTTTTAAAACAATTGAATTGCAAGTTTTGTTTGATTGCTATCTCACGACACTGCTTTTTTAAATCATTACCCTTTGTAGGAAAAAACACCTCTTGTAAAAAAACTGAGCTCTTCTTTGAAATGGAAATACATAAGAAAATTATCTTAATGTAATCTCAAGGTATTGTGCTTCTGCTCCTTATATGCTAACACCCTGCACTGTGTATATACTGTAACCAAAATCAAGCAGCGCATTCATTGTGTATATAGAGTCATTAAAAACAGGCAATGCATTTCCTCAAATGGCTCGGCCTTTATGTCTATATAAAAACTTGAAAATCACATAGCTCTTGGCCTCATATATATATGAAAACTTTGAAACACATCAGCACATTTCAATGACTTTGGCCTTTATAGAAACTTTGAAAAACAATAGCGAATTTAAATGGCTCATACAAACCGTACATGGATGAAATGCATTTTGCCCACTGTGTGTAAAAAGAAAGAAGGAAAAATTATGTTCTCTGTATAAATCCTTATGCAAGCCTAATCTTCATCATATCAATCGACATATGACAATTTTCCATTCACTGTTCCAATGACCAATATAAACCCCTGCTTTGTTTGTGTATTAAAAACACGCAATACAAACCCAAGTATTCCGTTTTATTTATGCATTTTCATGCATCAAAATGGATTTGATAGAACTGCTTGATTGTATGCACAGGTGTAATTAACTGTCTGTTTTACACAAGTTACGTGCTCCATTTTTTTTCAAAAACCTTCGTTTATGCAATTAATATTTTATGAACAGACCTTTTATTGGCAATGCATGACCGTTTATTCTTAATTTCATTAACTTCACTGTTAGTTTATCTAAACTTTGCATTTATAACCTCCTGGAATCATGGCAATTTTTCGGCGTTTACCTGGCTACTTGCTCGACTCGTGGACTATTTTAGTGGCACTCCACATTACCCATATCTCCTCAATCTTTGTTTCAATGCCTTAGCATGTTGGCTGGGGGCATAAATGAAATTTAAATAAATGACAGAAAATTCTTAAGAAAGAGTTCGGCAATCATGATCCCGACTTTACCTCTGCAATCTAAAGAAAATCAAATCCCATTTTTACCTGAACTTTCCCGAGATTCCGGACAACTAATTGGCGCTATTTACCTACTTATTTCTCCACGGACTCAGCATGCTATTTTTATCCTCCACTGTCAAAATGTTTCACTTCTTTCAAATTTATGGTTCTGAGCATCAATGGCAGAGCTTTTCTCTGTTAATACGCACAGGGTTTTTCTCTGCAAAATGTTTTTACCATTAGCTGTACAGGGTTTTCACTATTTTTATTTGATTTGTTGTGCTGCAACGTGGGATTTTTCTTTGTGTTTTTTTAAAAACGTTTTGACCCATTCACATTGCTTGATCATAAAAAAATGTTTTTGACCATTTCACTGTCGTTTAGTACGCCATGCATAACCATCAAAATGATAATTGGAACTGTGCTTATTATTTTCATTGTGATGTTGACACCATCCGACATTCATACTTAATTTATTTGAAGCCGTCGTTCAATCCATATCGTGGCTGTCCTTCTGCATACAAACTCATTTTGCCATGACTGTTGTAAAAAAAATAAACCATGGTTTTATTTTTTATTTTCGCCATTACCTACGGCTGTTCGCCATTCATCCCTTCTCACATGAACCATGCACTCATAAATTATTTCGATATAATGGCACATATTTGCTACTTATAACCTTACCCTTTGCCGTCTTACCATCATGCCCATCAAAGGTTTGAGCAACTTTTGAAAGCCTGTTTGAATCATATCCCCCGCCTAATATCATTTCATGCAAGCTTTAAATGAATTCACAAACTGTTGTGCCTTTCAATATGATTCAATATAATGCATATGTGCAACATATATTTGTTATATGCAAATGGTTTAATATGTTTCAATATAACGCATATGTGCAACATATATTTGTTATTTGTTATATGCATATATTTCCTTATGAAATATTGCCTTTGTTGATGCATTTCCATTAAAAACAATGCGCATGTTTGATATTGCTCACCCTTTACCATATGCTTGATATCGTTGCATAGTTCCATAAGGTTTGCCATCATATTGTATGCAATCTGCCATTATAACTTCACCTTATTGAATCATATCATTTCAATTTTTTTTGTTTGATATTCCATATGTATTGCAATGATTTCCTTAATTTTAAAATGACCATTTTTAGGTCATGTTTAAAATTACTTCCATGATGCTAATTACTTGGTTTGTTTGTGCAGGTTCAACCTATTAAATTCTCACTTTGATCCTTTTTTCTTAGAGGAAAAATACTTTGGGTTAGGGTTTATGAAATGGATATGGAATGTAGAAAATAAATATAGGTAAATAGAGAATGATATTTAGGGTTATGAAATGTTAGGGTTATGGAATTAATGTACATATGTACATTGGATTAGGTATAGGGTAAATGAAAATGTAGAATATAGGATAATGGGTATAGAATGAGGAAAATGTACTGAATATAAAATATGCATTCAGGTATTAACTCAATTTCAACAAAGTCTAAAAATTTCTACAAAAATGTGAATTTACAAGAGCAAAATTTTGTACTTACTATTCTTGTACTTCCCTATAGTATTGGATGCATGATGCTGTTCTTTAACAATATTGGATGAAGTTTTCTGGATCAAATATCGTAGATAGATAGAGCTTATTTATGCTTCATGTTCTAGCATCCTGCATTGATTCTGGTCCATTGATTGTTGATGTCGTTTCAGGTCCCTCTGCAATTGATTCATGATAACTCAGGTCCCTTTTGTCATGTACATTTTGATGCAATATATACATGTTTTTGCTAACATTTCAGGTCCCTCTGCAATTGATTTCAAAAATATTTCAGGTCCCAACTGCCAACAATACAAGTTCCGTCGTCAATTCAGCTGCACAACTAAGTTTATTTTTGTGAACCTTCCCCCCTTGTTGATGGGAAGACTTGTCCTCAAGTCTTGTTTATTCTGGAGAATGATTCATGCAAACTCAAACTGAAGAAATGGTAAAACAAAATAGAGAATTCATATTGGCCAAGCAAGTTGGTTTTCCAATATGAATTCGAGTTTGTATTGTGCCACTTTCACGGATTTTCACAACCAAACTCTTTTATTATTTTTGATCTTTTTCTATTTTTTCTTTTTTAGATGGAGGTGGGGTGTAATGGAGTAGGGAAGTATGAAAAACTTTTGAAAATAGGTTATATTGAAGTCATGAGATAGTAGTAAATGGATAGATAATAAGTCTTGGACTTCAACATTCATGGTCGCGGAGCTTCACATACAGTATGGATGATGGGTCAAATCATGAGCAATATGAATTCAATATGAAAGGCTTTTTTTTTTTAATATTGATGTGACTTGACATGGTATTGAACTTGGCTGCTTCTTCTAATGATTAGCTTCATGTCTTTTTGCCTTGATCTCGATCATGTTGTAGGGTTCGTTGGTGTTGTTGGTCAACATCTAAGAGCAAGCTTCAAGAGTTTGATCTTCGTTGAATG
This sequence comes from Pinus taeda, assembly GCA_000404065.3. Classification (NCBI taxonomy): domain Eukaryota; kingdom Viridiplantae; phylum Streptophyta; class Pinopsida; order Pinales; family Pinaceae; genus Pinus; species Pinus taeda. The sequence continues at coordinate 2,360 of APFE031323495.1, read as the reverse complement.
AACTCAACATCAGGTGAATTTTAACTTTGCTTTGACTTGAACATTTGTATTCATATTATGAAATATGAATTTGACTTTTGAAAATTTCTTCATCCATGGAGTTCACTCCTTCATTCTTCTTATGACCTGCAAAAACATAGCACTTGCCTGCAATACATCATTAGATGATGGAGGAAGAGAGGTATACAGTCTCTCTTCTTCCAATAAACATGTAAATCATTACAAGCATTGCTCAGAAAACAAGTCCAAATATGATAAACAAACATAATGCATTTATTTACCCCTTTGAGGAATGGTGGCCAGCTTAGACCTCCTAGCAGTATTTTGTTTACAAAATATTCGTTTGATATCCTATTAGAGTGATTCCAAAGCCAAGTTGAAGTGAATTCAGATGGCTACCTCCTGTATAAATAGTTTTTCAAAATGCTTTAAAATGATATGGTAAAAATTATAAGGAGTGCCATGTTTGATAGACCTGCTTGTTAATTTTTAACTAGACCAACAATCACTGTTTGAAGCGTAACTTCTTCGATAAAGATCAGATCAATGTGATTCCACTTGGAGATTAAATTAGATTCATTTTTTTATTTCCAGTAGAAACAGGTTTTAAAAATTCTTAGTCTTGATATCAAGAAATTGGTGATGAACAGACCTAGGAGGCAGAGTTTTACTACGATGTTTTGAAGACATGCAGTCACTAAATGTGGCATAACTTCTTCATCTCATATCCAAATGGGATTATTAAAATTGTGTCTTAAACTAGACTTGAATATATATCTTCCATATAAACAGGTTTTGAAAAGAAGATGATTTGGTATTCCAAATATGCCAATGAACAGTCAAGGCCTAGAATTGTCACCTTGCAGATTTTTCGACAAGCTGTTAGTATTTCAAGAATAACTTTTTCATATGATACCTGAATTAAGTGATTCAAATTTATTTGGAAACTAGATGCCAAGGGATATCCTCCCTATGAATTTCAGATAAAAATGTTTCCATTAGACACTTCAAATATAGGTTGTACTAACTCTATCCTCAACATGTCACTTGAGACCTAGTTTTGATTTTGATCACATTTTTATTTGTGATATGAATTGAAAACTTCAAAATGGATTCCAAAACTAGATTTTAAGAGATATGTAAAATAAACCATTATTTTAGAATGATCCTATATGGTTACCCAAAATAGGCTTGTTCTTACTGCATTTTGCCATGTAGGCCTTTCAAATGAATATTGAATAATGATTTGAAGAAATTGTTTGAAACAAATTTATTATGGAAGTCTTATTCTGAATTCATTCTACTTGTTTATTTATTCTATTCTATCCTATTCTATTTTAGAAAAATAATTCATTCTCTCAAGTATAAGAGAATTTCCAGTGCATCCATTTTCGTAACAAGATCATAAGTAAACTCATATCCAAATTTGAAAAATATACTTTAATGAAATTTTGGACATGAAAATTTATTTGATCATAAAGATTTGATGAGAAATAATGTTGAAGAATGGAGTAGTGTTGTAACCTATTCTTTAACATCATCTTGTCGTTGAAAATGGATTTGGTAGTTTTGTTTTTTTTATTTTATGTTTTTGTTGGGGGGTTTTGTTTTCGAAACCTAATTTTAGGATCTCTATTTCTAGGCATAAAGGAACATAACTAAGAGAAATGTATACTAGCTAAATTTTTAGTGTTTTTGTTTATCTTCTATTTGATTATGCTGATAATTACCTCCCCGGCAACATCGCCAAAATGTTGGGCTAATTTATTGACTAAATTAACACAAGTATTTAATTATCAATCCGGGTTTGTAAAACTTGGAGGCAAATCCACTGTATATGGATATCAGATATAATCAAGTTTAGAAGATAAAATTTGAAGATTAAAGAAGTGCATATTACAAATATAGCCTACATTAATAATTTCAATTCACCTTGCAATGAAGGAAAGCTGAAATGGCTCTTAACTTAAGAGTTCCAATTCTTCCTCAATTATTACTTGATGAATAGAAATTAGAAACTACGAGCTCTCTATAGCTTAAGATGGAAAAATCATCAATGAAGGGAGGCTCTTAACTTAAGATACCTTTTGTATTTCCCATCATAATTCATTCACCATAATGCTATCAATTGAAGATTGAAAATTCATAAGAAAAACTGTTTGCATGTAATCAAGGAAAACCTAGTTTCAATCCACCAATTTAACAGAAGGAGTGTTCAACTTGAACACCTTGTTATTCCATCCTACTAAAGTGGTGAAGAAACTAAGATTCAATAAAATAAATCATCACACATCAACCATAAACCAATCTGGAGCAAAGCACATAAACAAGTTCTAAAATAACCAACTTATGGAAAATTA
>APFE031323486.1:0-14665 GCA_000404065.3 Pinus taeda | reverse complement strand
TCTGCCAAGATTAAGCTGTTTGGACAGATTTTCATTCTCTATATTCTAAAACAGGAAATTGAAACCTAGGGAGACCAACATTAAGCTGTTTGGACCTCCCTTTAGCTGAAAATTTTACAAAACTGGAATGACTCTTCAAAATTGGAATGCAGTAGATGAACTTTGAGTAGCATTCTTTCCTTGGTGACTGTTTAGCAAATATGGAGCATTGCAGCATGAAAAGTATGACATATTTGGCCTGTAAAAATGTCAATCATGAAATATGAGTAACCTGCTGCAGCAGGAGGCTAACAGGTGCAATGCTATAACAATAAAGAGCTTACATGAATTAAAAGGGTTCCAGTTTTCTAGGTAATCTTGATGAAATTTTCTCCATTTGTTCTATAGGCTGGTTAGAAGTTGCTTCTTTACAAAAAAAAAATCCACCATTCTATTAGTGATTGATCGCTCGAAGGATTTGGGTTGAAGGTTTCTAAATTAATTGATTAATCAATAGAACATGAATTGAAAGTTGATGCAAATTTTTTCTCACGGTGCTACAAAGAAAGAGAATTTTTGTCGATTTCGAATATAGATAGATTAAAGGGAGGAGCAATAGTAAAGGGCTTACAAGCATTAAAAAAGTTCCAAGCTTTCAAGTAAGCTCGATGAGCTCTTTTCCATTTGCATATTTAAAATATTTTTGATGAAATGATTGTAAATGATGCAGCCAAGTTAGTGAAAGTGGGGCCTTATTCTATCCCCACTAGGGTTCAATCCTCACAAGCAGTGGTTGGCTCATAATGTTCATACCCGACTTATGTTTATGCATTATCATAACAGATTGACCATGAGAGACATCAATGTTTAGGTGATTAAAAATGGATCAGTAAGAGAAAAATAATGTCAAGAATAATTCAAAAGTCCAATAGAATAATTGATTCCCTCTTTCAATCACCCACAACTCTTGAGTTGTCTTGGTTGATTGGGAAATATTTTTTGTTGGACACCTAATCCTAATGGGTTAGTGTGGAAGCCGAACAGACTAAGTAGTCCAAGGGATCTTGGGATGTGAATCCCAACGGTCACCATATTGTACTATAAATGTACATCTTTTGTGAATAAAAATTGCAATGCATGATTTATCTTTCTATTTGCTCTCGCTGTCCATGTGTGTTTAACATGGTATCAGAGCAGGCGTATTCCTGCCCTGCATAATTTCTTTGAACCATTTGTTTTATGGTCTTTATGTGCAGATTATTTCTGCCATCACTTATGAATATTTACTCAGCCAAATTCTAGTTGCAACCTCTGTCATTTCTCCAGCCCTATTTTTAGCATTCCTAAAATTAGTTGTAACTCCTTGTCTGCACCCTCTGAGCTCCCTGGGCTGTGCATAATTGACCTCTCTGCGCTCTTTGGAGAAGTACTTATGGTTATATTTCAACCAGGGGGAGGGGATATTTACATAAGGGGATTATTTATATAGTTTTAGTAGGGGGGATGAGGAAAATATAGGGAGTTAAATAATAATGTCAGTAGTTAATATGGAGATGACAAGAAAGCACTAAGTTTTAGAGATCTTAGGCTTGAAAGGGGAGATAGAGCTTTGTAGAGAAAGTATGGATCTTCCTTGAGTGAAGCAGATCTTCACCCAGGCTAATGACATGGAGAATGATGAAACTAAGAGATATCAAGCAGATCTTGATCTCTTTTTGGGGAAATTAGTTAATGATTTGGGGAAGAGGAAGAAAGGGAAGTTAGTTATGCCTGATTTGAGCTCCTTCACATGAAATTGCCTGATGATTGTGACCTGAGTAGAGATGATATTTTGAAAACATAGAATTGATCAGAAATCAAGATTCTGCAACCTCAAAACTACCTACCCAGCCTACTTACCTAACATTTTTTCTTCTTTTGGTTTGGGTGCACTTAGACTTGTAGACCCAGCATTTCCATTTTTTCTTTTTATGCCTTCCTATCTATAAACTACCCTTATTTCTTCCAAGGGCCCAGATTAAGCAGTTTGGCTCCTTTGATTCTCTACCTATCTAAGAATCTGCCAAGATTAAGCTGTTTGGACAGATTTTCATTCTCTATATTCTAAAACAGGAAATTGAAACCTAGGGAGACCAAGATTAAGCTGTTTGGACCTCCCTTTAGCTGAAAATTCTACAAAAATGGAATGACTCTTCAAAATTGGAATGCAGTAGATGAACTTTGAGTAACATTCTTTCCTTGGTGACTGTTTAGCAAATATGGAGCATTGCAGCATGAAATGTATGACATATTTGGCCTGTAAAAATGTCAATCATGAAATATGAGTAACCTGTTGCAGCAGGAGGCTAACAGGTGCAACGCTATAACAATAAAGAGCTTACATGAATTAAAAGGGTTCCAGTTTTCTAGGTAATCTTGATGAAATTTTCTCCATTTGTTCTATAGGCTGGTTAGAAGTTGCTTCTTTACAAAAAAAAATCCACCATTCTATTAGTGATTGATCGCTCGAAGGATTTGGGTTGAAGGTTTCTAAATTAATTGATTAATCAATAGAACATGAATTGAAAGTTGATGCAAATTTTTTCTCACGGTGCTACAAAGAAAGAGAATTTTTGTCGATTTCGAATATAGATAGATTAAAGGGAGGAGCAATAGTAAAGGGCTTACAAGCATTAAAAAAGTTCCAAGCTTTCAAGTAAGCTCGATGAGCTCTTTTCCATTTGCATATTTAAAATATTTTTGATGAAATGATTGTAAATGATGCAGCCAAGTTAGTGAAAGTGGGGCCTTATTCTATCCCCACTAGGGTTCAATCCTCACAAGCAGTGGTTGGCTCATAATGTTCATACCCGACTTATGTTTATGCATTATCATAACAGATTGACCATGAGAGACATCAATGTTTAGGTGATTAAAAATGGATCAGTAAGAGAAAAATAATGTCAAGAATAATTCAAAAGTCCAATAGAATAATTGATTCCCTCTTTCAATCACCCACAACTCTTGAGTTGTCTTGGTTGATTGGGAAATATTTTTTGTTGGACACCTAATCCTAATGGGTTAGTGTGGAAGCCGAACAGACTAAGTAGTCCAAGGGATCTTGGGATGTGAATCCCAACGGTCACCATATTGTACTATAAATGTACATCTTTTGTGAATAAAAATTGCAATGCATGATTTATCTTTCTATTTGCTCTCGCTGTCCATGTGTGTTTAACATGGTATCAGAGCAGGCGTATTCCTGCCCTGCATAATTTCTTTGAACCATTTGTTTTATGGTCTTTATGTGCAGATTATTTCTGCCATCACTTATGAATATTTACTCAGCCAAATTCTAGTTGCAACCTCTGTCATTTCTCCAGCCCTATTTTTAGCATTCCTAAAATTAGTTGTAACTCCTTGTCTGCACCCTCTGAGCTCCCTGGGTTGTGCATAATTGACCTCTCTGCGCTCTTTGGTCTCTCTGCCTGAAATTGGTGTAGGTTTATCACTAAAAAAAAAAAATAACTCCAACATTTCCTGTTGTGCATTTCCTACATTGTCAGATATGTGTCAGTCTCCATCTGGCCATTTCTTCCATTATTTGTCATGCTTCTAACCTGCTTTAGACATTCCTGGACTGACTGTAACGCTTTGTGCTCCAAAGCCTTTGCTGACTGTAACGCTCTTACGTTTAAACGTTGCTTGAACACAGAACCTCCTGGCTCCTGTCGTCCTCATGCGGCAAGGCGTTATTCCATAACTTCACCATTAATTTCTTATGCTCTATTGTGCATCTGCGGGATTGGTCAATCGTGATAGCGATTGCCCCTCGTCTCCTGTAATTACAGTTTACTTCCATGCTTTTGGAAACACGAAGGATGTTTTCTCATGCCAGTTTCGAATCCGGTTGTCGTTAGGTTTATACCTTGCTCTGTAACAACGTGGTTCATGTAGTCTTCCAAAGAAAAAAAAAGGAAGGAGCATCAAGGGACCACTTGGCACTAAGAACAATCATTCATACATGAAGGCATCTTGTTTAGCAACATCGAATGCGCTCAAGACCTGATCTTTGGACGGGCGCTCATGAGCAACCTTCGCACTTATGAAACAATCTGGAACTGCAACGACAACTACAACTTCGTCATCTCCAGAAGGCGAACCGATAGGAACACCTTCACCGGGGAAAGCTAGAGCAAGGAGTGCACGATACCAAGACACTAGGCTTATTTATAAATCTGTTGTTGAGAGCCATACTCCCGAGACAATTCTTTGCTGTTGTTGATCGAACTGACCTGCGATGTGGCATTTATAAGTACCAATGAGGATATTATTAATTATTTTGTGTGTTCCAAGTCTTGCGACGGCTCGAAGTTTCTGTGTGTTGCTGGAGTAAATACGAAAACAGCCCGCTTTTAACATGAAACGGCCTAATAAGACGGCTAGAGAAATGGCTTGACGCGTAAAGATGGCTTGGGAAAGATTTGAACAGAAAAATAAATATCCTTACAGTAACACCTGTTTGACTGGAACATTTCTGTTTTGAGATGGCATCGCTGACCCCAGGAATACTATTGAAGCTCTTATAGCACATGAATTCTGATGTGAGGGTTGGTGGAGAGTACCGTTCAACGGAGGTCAGTCAGTAAATTAAGCCTGAGAACATAGAAGAGTTGTACAAGTTAGTGCATGCTACATTGTTTTATGAGAGGACCACTGTGTTTTCGGAGCTCTGAAGGGTGTTTTGGACGGAGAATTAGATATTCCTCACAACGACAAGCGTTTTGCTGGTTATAACAAGGAAAGCAAGAGCTTGGATACTAAGGTCCATCGAAAGTATATTTTTGCCGTTAGAGACTTCCAGCTTGCATACATTCTCAAATGCTTAAGGGAGGTGAGATGAAATAACTCTTCCAGCAATGATTCCATAGTGCATCTCAGTTCGATCTTTTCAAGTTTCCACAGGATAGTAGTTCATATCAATGATTTTATTCCGGTTTTGAGTAATAATTGATGTAACCTCTCCTAGCTTATCAAAATCAAAGTATCGGTTCTTAGAACCCAGGCTGCCAACAAGCTTTGAAGGATGAAACTTAATAGGAATACCCTTTTCTCTTACAAATCATGGCAGAGCAATTGATGCCAAATTACAAACTGCACTTTCTGTTGGGCTAGTGTACTCGATAATTTCTGTGCAAAGATTTGAAGACTTGACTAAGCATATGCTGCATTATCTCATTCTTTGTGTGTCTGTTGCCTGAGCTGGGCATTCTCTCGAAGCTATATATTGTGCGTTGAGTCAAAGCAGTCAGACCCTTTATATTGTGTTGGTGTTAATAGCTCAGTGCGTTGAATGACTAGTTCATTACCACTGTTTGTGACTGGGGTGAATGATGTGAATACAACGTTAAATGGTCCTTCTGCAATAGCTATATGTTGTAATTTTGAAAACTGTACATGGTTGCACACTAATCATTTGTTGCACATTGATAAAGAATATTGCTGGTTGTGATCAATTTTTAAGGTGTAAATCAGACATTGAAGAAAAAAAATGGCCAGAATCAGTGAAGTATTAGAGTTCCTTAAAACTCTAATGTCGTCTACTACTCATGATACATTAAAAGTCAGCAAAGTTTCTCTCACAGATATTCAGGTCTGTCTACAAAATGCACAAGAAAAGATTTATTTTTTGCAGCTTGAATCACAACTACAGCAAGAAGAGCTACATCAAAATAGACACCATTCTGAACCTGTTTTTGTTCAGAACATTGAGACAACCACCCATCAGCAGCATGTTACAATTCATTCAAATTTAGTACCAAACAAAGCAGCAAGGTTACATGCAGATGCAGAAGTTCAGTCTGCACTTCCCAAGCCCATTATCAGACCTTGGGAACAACTTGTCCACAACAAGCACAAAACTGGTCTTGGATATGACAAGGACTTGTCCTTTCATATTCCAGACTACTCAAAGCCCATTCATTTTCAGAGTGCTGGATTCATTTATGACAGTTCACCTGCTCCTCATGACAGTTCAGCTACAACTGTTCCAGACTCTGCTCCTCTTCCACAGCGACAACAACAACAATAGATCATGAAATTCCAACACTGTGACCGAGTTGGCCATCTGAAAGATCACTATTTTGATCTTCATCCTGTAAGCACTGTCATAAAACCAGTCATTCTTCACACAGATGCTTCAGCAACAAACGTCTTGCAAGAACAAAGATTCATCTAGGATGGATCGCTTCTTGGCAATGGGCATCAACAACCAAGAAGATATTCCAAACACATGTCAGAACTTGTTCCAGAATATTGAACAGTCTTGCAGTTGAGTTTTATCCATCTTCTCACCTTGTATCTGACAGGGGGAAATGATGGTCATCTACAAGCTTCAAAGTCACATCAAGCGAGCCTAAGCCACAACCTGCCACACCAGTTTCAGAGTTGTAGCCAGAGACAAAGATGCCTGAACATGCCTTCAGTTGGCAATGTGGGACACTTCCTCTAGCAGAAGACTTCAGCTTCTTGCCAGTTTTGGAAGAGTTCCGGAGACAAAATTCAGAACACTTCCTCTAGCAGAAGACTCCAGCTTCTTGCCAGTTTTGGAAGAGTTCCAGGAATTGCATAAGCATTCCAGAGTTGTTGGTCATCCTTAAACCATCACAGGTTGAAACTTCCCTTTTTAGGTTGAAGTTTTACCTTTTATGCGGGGTGATGCCTCCCTTTTATGGTTGAAGGTTTCCCTCTTTAAAACAATAGGATCACTTCCTCTAGCAGAATACTTCAAGCTTCTTGCCAGTTTTGGAAGAGTTCCGGGAACTGCACTAAGCGTTCCAGTGTTGGTGGCCATCCTTAAACCACCGCCCTTTATACCAACATTTCATAGAGCACATTCAACCTAGTGCTGCCATGCATTTTTGCACATTTTTGTATTACAGCTCTTTTCTTGGACTCATACATAACCCTTCGTATTAAGGGGGGGAATGTTGGACGCCTAATCCTAATGGGTTAGTGTGGAAGCCGAACAGACTAAGTAGTCCAAGGGATCTTGGGATGTGAATCCCAACGGTCACCATATTGTACTATAAATGTACATCTTTTGTGAATAAAAATTTCAATGCATGATTTATCTTTCTATTTGCTCTCGCTGTCCATGTGTGTTTAACATTTTTAAAGCATTTTCTAGTTGCATTTTTATTGAGAACCACCCAATCTATGTGTAGATTCTGAATTACTTAATTTTTCATTACTTTATCGAATTTTGAGAACATATGCATGGGAAATGATATTAACAGTGCTTGATATGTAAGTTATTTTTTTTTTTAGTAGCTAGGGATGTATATACCCTCGAGTGAGGTATTTTCAAAATATAAAAGAATACATAAGAGAAGTTTCACTACTTTTAATTAAAGAAAAAATAGATTGAGAATTCTTCAACAAAAATAAGAAAGTGCATGAAAGTCATACTCAAGTGCCACCCAAAATCCAACAACATTAAACATATTTTTTAGATTTTATATTGTTTCAATTAAATGATTGAAACATAAAGAACATTTTTAATTTTTTTATCGTAAAAAATTAAAAATAATATTAGAAAAATAATGATCTCTCTCTCTCTCTCTCTCTCGATCTCGATATATATATATATATATATATACCATTTATGTCATGATTTCTAAAAAATCAACTAATAATAAATTTATTATTATTGTATAGATTAAAAGCAACTAGAAACAATCAACCTAGTTAACATGAGTCGATTATGACTCAAGGTATTGAGGTTACAATGGAAATTTTTCAAGCTTTGTAGATATTTTTAAATTTTGAAACATTAATTAAAAACCATTTAAACTTATATTATTACCTAAAATACATATGATTAAACCAATGTCAATAAGTTTAAATATATATAATTTAATTTTTAATTTTTGTTTTAATTGTTAGGATATTCCGACACATAGGAAATAGTTAAGTATAACTTGGTCTAGTGTAGAGTTAGGTAAAATGTGTTTCTTTACTATGTACTTTTGTAACTTACAATCCGACAGTCACGATATGTAGTGATCCAACAATTCATTTTCTCCTCGGTATTACCGACACTTGATCCGTGGCTTAACACCCGATTGGTCCATGATCTCTATTTAAAGAGCATGGAGGGTCATTTGTAGGGTAACCATTCATGAGAGAAGCTTACATAAATTTTCATTCTTTTATTAATAAATTTCCTGAAGTGGCCGCGTTGGCTTAGGTTGTGGACTATTTCCTTTTTTGAAGTTTTTAACCACGTCAACGATACGGGTGTATTGATCTATGATTTGTTTGTGAGCGATGTCCTTTGATGTTATGTCTAAGGAACTTACCCTGTAAATTCCTACATGGTATCGGAGCTATTTGAGGGCTGCATCCATTGGTGATCCAAATTTGAAGCCGGTAGAAATGCATCCAACTATCGTTTCCTACATCTACTGTTATTGACTGCTTTCGGGCCGAGAGGACTGCTTCATTGTGTTAGGAGCATCTGTTCCAGTGAGGAACCCCTTTCGTTTGACACGAAAAGGTTTTTGGTAGCCCTAGCTACGTCATTTTTAAGATTTGGAGGTACACAATGATTATTAGCAATTTCTAGTTATTTTCTCTCTATTTATTTTAGTTTATTTAGCTCTTTGTTTTTTTTATTACTGGATCTATACCTTTCATTTCTGCGTATGCTCTTTGCCTCGTGACTCTGTGTGATCTGGGAAAATCGGAAACAAAAAGGAATGATTTTTCTCATGCATATGCTCTTTTCCACCACGCCTTAGTGTGATCTCGGAAAATCAGAAACATTGAGGAAAATATTTAGTTTTCGGTTAAAGCTAACTTCAAGCCGTAAGTTTTTTTTTTTTTTTTTTTTTTTTTCGTATGTCTATGTTGGGTTTTCTGTTTTTTTTTTTAAGCAAAAAAGAGCTTTCTCAAGTAAGCACGTACTCGAAAGCTTCAGTGACTAAAGAAAATAAAAAAACTCCTTCCTCTTTTCCAAAAATTACTAATGCTTTGGTCTAGCTCACTTGGTCCAAAGCTACTTCATGAGAATAGAGGTCTGGAGTTCGAGTCTTTCTTTTTGTTGAGCTAATTAGATTAAGTTTGGAAAGGGGGCAGTTTTTTTTAAAATATAACATTATCATTCATTTCCGCACATTCACGCACTTCGTCGGCATTTACAACAACGTTTCTTCAAAAAGCCATAACTTCTTCATCCGAAAGCCATTTTTAGAGCCATCTTTTTTCAATCAGCCTAATTTTTCGAGATCTTTCCATTAGAACATTTAGTTTCAGCATCTACAGCTTCAATTTCTATTAAAATGGAAAGTTCATGCCAAGTTATTTGTGACAGCACCAACTACTTCCAATGGTGGTCCTATATTGTGGATCTACCTAGAAGTAAAGGTCTTTACAGAATAGCCTTAGGCCAAGAAACCAAACCTCAAGATGAAGATATGACAGCCAAATGGGAAAATAGGCAAGATCAAGCACGTAGGTTGATAGGGATGTCTATTTCTCCAAACCTTAGATTCCATATCGCAAAACTTGATTCTCCTAATGAAGCAATGAAATAGCTCACTAAAGTTTTTGGAATTAAAAATGAAATTAGAGCCCATCAACTTGAAAATGAGTTTCTTACATTGGACCCCAATAATTTTTCTTCCTTTGAAGATTTTTTCTCCAAGTTCAAGACCCTTAGACTTCTCTTGGATGGTGTTATGGCTAAGAGAGAAGATGGTAACCTTATCTATTCCATTCTTACTAAGTTGGGACCAGCCTACTCCGCGTTTGTTTCCACCTTCCATTCTACAAGAGAAGTCTCAAGGAAAAGACTACAAGTCCCCTTCCTTTGATGCCTTTTGTGACTCTTTAATAAAAGAACAAGAAAAAATCTTACATCTTGGTCTTCTTAATCTAAATTCAAAGAATCATAATAAGTCGTATCCTAAAAGGAATGGTCCTAAACCAAACAAGGGTCCTAAGCCAAATCAGTCTCAAAATGAAAAATCATTTGAACGAAATGATAAGGAAAATAAAAACAAAGGGAAGAAGACTGATAGATATTGCCACTTTTGTAATCGAGATGGCCACTTAGAATCCAAATGCTTTAAGAAGATGGAAGCCTTGGAAGCAACAATGAAGAAGCATAACATCCATTTGGAGCGCTCAAGAACTTCAACTTCATCTTCAGGAATAACACTTTCTGCATGTGATTGTCAAGCATCTCGGTCTGGATATGCACTAAATGTATCTTCTTCTTCTCATTCTCATGAGCGGCTCATTGATTCTAGAGCTTCTTATCACATGGCCAAAAACAAAGCCATGTTTTCTTCTTTAAATGATTGTAACACCAAAAATATATATGCTAGTGATGATAGATATCTTAGTGTTGTAGGGACTGGGACTGTTCATATAGACAATGGTCAATTCAATGATGTATTATGTGTTCTAACCTTATCCTACAACCTTCTATCTGTATATCAGATAACTCATTCAAGTGAGGGTAAAATCGTTGAATTTTCACCTCACGATGTTGTAATTAAGGACCTAAGAGGTCCTAGACAGATTTTAGCTACTGGCATTGCTTATTATTCTACAAGGTTGTATCAGTTTAACAACTTTGGGTCATAAAATTTTCCCTCGGTATTTGTTTGTCATAATGATGAAGTGAGCAAACTTTGGCATGAGCGATTTGGTCACTTAAACTATCGCTCCCTTTAGAATCTATGTAAAGAAAATATGACAGGTCTTCCAATGGTATCTTGCAAATATGGTGTTTGTTCCGGATGTGTACTCAGAAAACATAATTGGGATAGTTTTGAAAAACATGCCTCTTGGCACGCCTCAACCCCTTTACAGCTTGTGCGTAGTGATTTATGTGGTCCACTTCTAGTTGTTTCATTCTCTGGCTAAAAGTATTTCTTAACTTTCATTGATGATTTCTCCAGACGCACTTGGGTATACTTCTTAAAACTCAAGAGTGAAGTATTTAACATGTTCTTGGCCTTTAAGGCCTTTGTTGAAAAAGACTGGACATCAAATTCTTAAGCCAAGATCTGATAATGGTAGATAATATGTCAAAAACAAATTCATCAACTTTTGCACTGAGAATGGAATTCAAATGCAACATATTGTTCCATAAACTATACAACAAAATGGTGTAGCTAAAAGGAAGAATCACATCCTAGAGGAAATAACTAATTGTATGCTTCAATCTAAAGGACTTAGTATTAATTTTTGGGCAAAAGCAATTAACTGCACAAATTACATAATAAATTGCACTCCTAAGAAGGTTTTAAAGAATATCACTCCAGAAGAAGCATGTAGCTCAATTAAACCAGATGTAAGTCACTTTCATGTTTTTGGAAGTGAAGCATGGACCCATATTTTAGAAGACAAACATAAAGCTTTAGAACCTAAGAGTGAAAAATGTATTTTTGTTGGATATTCTGAAGATGTCAAAGGATATAGACTTATTCCACTTAATTCCAAAAATGTTATCATTAGAATAGATGTAAATTTTGCTGGAAATATATCGGCCTACGAGCTTAGTTCGGCGGATGTGCCACCTCTCTCTATCCCTTCTACTTCTAAAAATATTTCTTCTTCAGATGATGATAGCGAGGATGACAATCCTCCCCCACCTTCTCAAGATCCTCCTTCAGCTCCTTAGCTTCCAAAATGGGTCCGTGCTACTTGAGATGCAGTAGGTGCTCTTGCCGGTGATCCTACATATCAATGACGTACACATTCTCGGTTCGATAGAGCCTCTTCTTTATTATCTCACGCTTCAGCTAATTATGATCCTAACACCTTTGCAGAAGCTTTAGGCCATCCAAATTAGCACGCAACTATGAATGAAGAATATCATTCATTATTGGCAAATGATACATGGGATCTTGTTCCTATACCAAAGGGACAAAAACTTGTTAGATGCAAATGGGTTTATAGAACCAAGTATGAACCAGATCGAAAAGTTGATAAACATAAAGCTTGTCTTGTTGCTAAGGGTTTTGCACAAGTTGAAGGCATTAACTATACTGAAACCTTCTCCCTCGTTGCCAAAATGAACTCTATCCACCTTGTTCTTTCCCTTACTGCCTCTTTCAAATGGGAAGTCCATTAGATGGATGTTAAATCTGCCTTCTTACATGGAGACTTGCATGAAGAAATCTATATGGAACAACCAACTGATTTTATACAAACAGACTCTAATCTTGTATGTCAGCTTAAGAAATCTCTTTATGGTCTCAAGTAAGCCCCTCGGGCTTGGTATGCCAAAATGGATAACTTTATTTTAGAAACTAACCTTTCTAGGTGTCATTCTGACAATACTGCCTACACCAAGAAAGCGGGCAAGTCTCTTATTATTCTTGTTCTTTATGTTGATGATCTTATCCTTATTGGTAGTGATCCCAACCTTATAAACAATGTGAAGACCAGCCTTAAAAGAAGTTTGAAATGACAGACTTAGGACACTTGCATTATTTTCTTGGTCTTCAAGTCTTGCAATCCAAGGAGGATATTTCCCTTTCCTAGTCCAAGTATGCCCGTGATCTTCTACACCATTTTCACATGGAAGAATGTATGCCAGTCCCTTATCCCTTTCAGTTTGGAGCCAAACTTTCGGTCACTTGTACTTCCCTTGAAGTTGATGTTACCTTATACCATCAACTTGTAGGAAAACTTTTGTATCTGACCCATGCTCCTCTTGACCTTTCCTTTGTTGTTGGCCTTATTGCTCGATTTATGCAAAACCAACATGAAATTCATTGGAAAGGAACTAAAATAATACTTCATTATGTCCGAGGTGTAGTTCAGTTTGGGATTCATTACAATGCAGAAGCATCTCCTCTATTGGTTGGTTTCACTGATTCCGATTGGGTTGGTGACCCTGATGATCAGAAGTCTACTACAGGTTATGTATTCACTCTTGGTTTTGGACCTATTACATAGGATTGCAAGAAACAAAGTGCCATTTCTCTTTCTTCAGCAGAAGAAGAGTATCGTGGTGTTGTAGAAGTTAGTAAGGAAGCCTTGTGGCTTCTTCAGATCCTGTCAGAGTTTGGCTTTCAGCAGCAACATGCGACTACACTTTGATGTGATAATCAAAGTGGCATTCAACTATGCAAAGATCCAGTCCAACATCAGAGGAACAAACACATTGAACTACACATGCACTTTGTCAGAAAGCTCATTCATGACCATGTTCTTGAAGTGCAATATTGTTCAATAGATGATCAAGTTGCAGACATCTTTACAAAGGCTCTCACAGAGGCGAAGTTTACTAAACTTCAATTTTTGGTTGGTTCAGGAAGTTGTCACTAAGGGGGGATAGGCTCTAATGCCTCCTTCCTTCTCCTATTGTGTCATATTTGTACATCCTTCAATCCTATCCCAAGTTTTTCTT
The DNA here is from genome assembly GCA_000404065.3 of Pinus taeda. NCBI lineage: Eukaryota > Viridiplantae > Streptophyta > Pinopsida > Pinales > Pinaceae > Pinus > Pinus taeda. Next base: position 1,272 of record APFE031323486.1, on the reverse strand, counting down.
AAAGGGGGGTGTTAGGATATTCCGACACATAGGAAATAGTTAATTATAACTTGGTCTAGTGTAGAGTTAGGTAAAGTGTGTTTCTTTACCATGTACTTTTGTAACTTACAATCTGACAGTCACGATATGTAGTGATTTGATGGTTCATTCTCTCCTTGGTATTACCGGCACTTGATCCGTGGCTTAACACTCGATTGGTCCATGATCTCTATTTAAAGAGCATGGAGGATCATTTGTAGGGTAACCGTTCATGAGACAAGCTTATGTAAATTTTCATTCTTTTATTAATAAATTGTCTGAAGTGGCCATGTTGGCTCAGGCCATGGACTGTTTCCCTTTTTTAGGGTTTTAACCACGTCAACAATACTAGTGTATTGATATGTGATCTATTTGTGAGCAGTGTCCTTTGGTGTTTTGTCTAAGGAACTTACCCTATAAATTCCTTCATTAATAAATTAAAATCTTCAATTTTTAACATATTTTATATAATTATATAATTTATTAATTTGAAATTAAAGCTTTTCCTATCCGATATCTTTTAATCAATTCACTGATAATAACATTACTTTTTTTCTAAATATTTTTTGTTAAATATAAAACTAATCCTAAATTTATGAAAATACACATTGAAAATCCAAAATATAATTACATTTATCTAACTAAAATAACATTTATAAATAAAAATTTAAATTAAAAATATCATATCTATTTTTTGAATAAACATATTAAATATGGTCTCTCTCCCTTTAGTTTACTACATTTGCTCTTCCATAAATAGAATGACCTATATTCGCTAGGCCTATATAGAGGCTAGAAAAACAAAATTACTTATGGGAAGTAATTTTGCTTGCACTAATCCCAAAAAGCTTTGTTACAAAGTAACTCAAAGTCTAATAATTTAATGCAATTTAAAATCAAGATTCATGATTTAATAAGTCATTTGTGTGTTATAGTTATTTTATTTTTTTAGAAAAAATAACATAATTACATTGTTAAAAAGTAATTTTTTAATCAATCTTTACTTTAAAAAAATTATTATAAAAACATCATTCTTAAAAAAATATATTTAAACACAGTATTCCTTACTAAGAATCATAAAAACCCAAAACCTCATATATATATATATATGACTAAGAATCCAAATTCTAACCGATTTATTTTCAACTTAGACAAGCAGATTCACATCACCCAAAAATCTGCAAAAATTCAATGGTCGTTCAATACCATCTGGCTTAAAATATACAATTTCATAAAATATATATTTTTATGACT